>MU128919.1:373715-472203 GCA_014904985.1 Hydnum rufescens UP504
GAATCACTTTGAATAAGGTCTGGTACAGGATGTGGAGAATTGATGTCATTGTTGGGTTCCTATGGCCCCCCTCAATTTGAGCATTTTCTGGATTTAAATTTTATGCTGGGAGGGAGTGGAATGACAAGTTTGACTGGCAAGGGGTATCAGAGTCATTATTGAATTAAAGTTCCGCAAGACAAGATCTTGTGTGTTTTCGGATTATAGTACCAAATTGCCCTTGAGCCCTCTTCAATGCCAATGAAAATGAATTTGTTTGCCTTGGATCGAGTTTAGATTGGTTCCCTTGTCCAATACCCAGACATCACACCTGAATTCCCTGAGATTAGATATGTCAGGGTTAGTTCCTGTCCATGCCTCCATTGGGGTCATATTTATGTAATGCCCATGTAGGACTCTGTGCTTGGATATGTGCTGCATATCACAGCTCGCCCATAGACTTTGGGGCAAGTTTTGGCAATTATCATTGCCCAGGTGATTCTATTAATGTCCTATTAGTCACTCGGCCTTTCCATGCTGTTGGGCAAGTGAGGAGTGTAAATTTGACTTCAATTCCTTTTTGGAAAGCCATTCATTTAGCTCTCATTGATAAATTCACCCCCATTATCAAATTTGAATGCCTTGGAATCGTCCAATTGGGTTGATCCATGTGACATAATTCTGGATTTGTCAGCATGCCTCGGACTTCTCCTTTAGAATTTGATGGTATTTGCCTTGAATGTCATCAATGAAAGAGAAATATCGGGATCCTCCAATGGAAGTGTCCTGCAGGTCCCCACAAGTTCCAAGTGGTGAGATCACCCAGTTTCTCAGCTTGGTTCCTGCTTGATTTGGGGAAGGCTGATGAGTAATTGGCTTGAATGCAAGCCTCACAGGATAGGGTCTGACTTGAATTGGGATCAATAGAGATTCCACTACCATATCGGAATCAACTAGGGTTTTGAGCCCTGAAATTGATAAATGGCCAAATCTTTTGTGGGCTTCATCCCATGTGATTGCTGGAGGTTTTGAGGATGTATAATTTGTAATCTCTGTCATCCGTGCATGGCCTGCCAACAGGTATACTTGGCAATATAGTCTCCCTTCCGTGATAGGTAGTCCCTGAGGGCTAATAATGATGGCTTTCCATTTTTGTGTCTGACCTCTCCACCTGTTGAGTCTATTTTTCCCATGGACAACAAGCAATTTGTTGCATCCTGTGAATAAATGACATTGTGTAATGTGATCATGGTCATTTTGCCATTTAATGGGGTCTTGATTATGATGGTACCTTGGCCTTTCCCTCGAGTTGCATTGTCTCCCCAACTCCTGAGATGGACTCTATGCTGGGTATAAAGTGTGTAAACATTTCCTGCCATGTGGCAATATGGGAAGTGGTTCCTGAATTGATTAGCCAATCATCTTTTGAGAATAAGGGATCAAATGCTTTTGTATTAAAAGCAATTTCAGGGTCCTGTGAGATTCCCTGCTTCATAGTCTCAGGAGTCAAGCCCTTTGCCCCCTTCTCCTTCTCCTTCTTCTGGCAAGCCTTGTCCTTCTTTCCTCCCCCTTTCACCCAACATTGTGTCGAAAAAACTGGTTGGCAAGAGCCGAATACGTTACATAATACGTATATACACGACGGGCCACTTATCTAAATACGGACAGGATACGATCGGGATCGTCTGCGGACCCAATCCGCTGACACTCCCACTCGCAGCGATAACGATCGGGCGGGGGTGTAGCAATAAACAAAGAGAATGCAAGGAAAATGGGGGGGAACAAGAGGAGTGCTCCCACTGAAGTAGGAAAAGGCGAGAAAATAAAAGGCAATTTGCTCCCACTTGAGCGAAAAAATGCAATATTGAGCAGAGAACTCCCACTGGAGCAAATGGACTGGGATGAGCGAGACAAAAAGATGAAGAACAGAAAAGATGAGGCAGCAGGTATATACTCCCACTGGATTAAAGAACAGAGACATGGCAATAATTACCCCACAATCGCAAGTACCGTGAGCCGAGAGTTCCAATCTCCCTTGCGCGAGTAATGGTGGATGTCTTGATAGTGTCATGTGCCGAGAGCTGGACATCCAAATCCCCTCCGCGCACCCCGATCAACGAGCCGGATCCATGGCAATCCCTTGCCCGGGCACCACCTCCATCCCACCCAAAAGAAAACATGATGTGAGTACATCCAAGTACTCTTTTAGAACAGCTCAATAGATTTGCTATTGGCAACTGCAACGGTAGCAGTTTCGGCATGAACGGGGGCAGGGGCCATACAGTCACGCGCAAAGTGGCCAGGCTGTTGACAGCGGTAACAACGGTTACCCTTCTTGGTGTCGTCTGCTGCTTTGAGTTTGCTGACTTCGAGTCTGCCGGGGTCTTTACTCCACTAGGTTTCCCATGGCCACTTTTGGCAACATTCACAGTGATTTGGTAATCGAGTTCACCCTCTTTTAGCCGCATCTCATACTCGAGGAGAGCAGCTGACACTTCGGATATGGTAGGTCACCCATGACGGATGATGAGGGCAGTGGCAACAGAGTCGTAGGAGGGGGGAGGTTTGCAAGGAGGATGTCGGTGATATCTTGATCACTCACAGTGATCCCCATGGATCGGAGTTGGTTCGCATAGGTGGTGATGGTATTCAGGTAGTCCCCTACTGTGTCTCCAGGGGCAAGCCATGTGTTTTGCATTCGCTGCTTAATGGCAATTCGATTGGCAGCCGAGTTTCGCGAATAGAGTTGTTCGAGGCACTCCATGCTGACGGTGCATCAGCGCAGTTACGAATATGAATCATTTGGTCCGGGTTCAGTGTCAGGCCAATAGCGGTATAGCCATCCGCAGATTTGGCATTCCAATCCTCAAGACATGTGAGATCAGTGTGGCGGGGTCTGGAAACCGAGCCATTAACAACCCCCCAGCAGCCCGAGTGCATCATGATGAGCTGCATCTGAAAAGCCCAGTCATAGTAGTTATCTGCTCCAGACAACTTGGCTACAGCAGCCAGGAGGGCATTAACATTTGACATGGTGGCGGGTGGCAGGTACTAGCTTAGAAGGTGGTATATGCTACAGGGTGCATGGGCCCATAACCTGTCGAAAAAACTGGTCAGCAAGAGCCGAATACGTTACATAATATGTATATACACGATGGGGCCACTTATCTAAATACGGACAGGATACGATCAGGATTGTCTGCGGACCCAATCCGCTGACACATTGTTCCTTTGTATGGCTGGCTTTGTGGCAATTAGAACATGTAGGCCCAGTAGCACATTTGCCCCAATTTGGAATCTGTACCAAATTGGCAATTTCATTTGAATTGGATTTATCATGGTGGCAGTGATCCTCATCAATGATTAACATAATCAGTTCTGATGATCTGACTATCAGTTCATTGGCTTTGGATCCAAAATATGATGATGTAAACATGTCCCATGACTTGGGAAGTGAAGTGACCAATAGCCCTGCAAAATTGTCACCCGCAATTGGGTGGCCCATAATATCAAGATTTTCTTTTGCCCTCCAGAAGGCAGCAATATGTTTGATTATTGGGGTACTATCAGTAGCAATTGTACAGAATAATTTGTGCCATGTGGCAAGCATGCTGAGGATCCCTTTGGGTTCCTTTGTTTCCTGTAATTGTGTCCACATCTTGGTGGCATTCTTGGCACTGCTCAAGTGCACGAGTTCAGAATCACTGGTGGCTAATTGTAGTAAAGATTGGGTCTGGAGATCCTTGGCATTCCATTCTTTCTTTAGGGACTCGTCATTGGGACATGGGTATGTGCCATTGACAAATTTAAATAAGTCCACTAAATTGAGCAATGCCATGACCCTGGTCTTCCATGGTACCCAATTATCGCCCTTTAATTGGTTGATCCAGGTGAAGCTGTTTAGAGTGTTCTTGTCAATAGTGCTGTGTGCAGACATAGGGGAACGAGTGTTTCTTTAAGCAACTGGTGCTGATAACGTGTTAGAAGTAATAGTCTTTTAGTTAGAAACAACTTAAATTCCATGAGGGATTTCACAGTATATATACATAAATCTAATCTACTAGAATGTACTGGTCTCATCTAGGATCAAGGCACTAGATGGACATAGGGGTTTCCAGATCCTTCCGGAATATTTCCTTATTGGGATGGATTCATTCCAATATTTAGTTCTGCTGTTCTTAGGGAAACACATGTTTCAACTGGAACTAAATAAGCACAGCAATAGGCAATTGACAGCAACTCTAAAAAGGCCTGTTTTCAGAGGAATCTGGATGCACATGGAGTGTTGCTCAGCCTGGTGTTGGAGGGACAAACCCCTACTACATACAAACCCTATTCAAGGATGATCTTTCAATTAAATGAACCATTTTCCAGGTCAATCCAGATGTTAATTCATGCTGTCATTCATTTGAGAACAAGCCCAAATCCCATACATCTAAAACCCATGAATCCATGCCATTCCTTCAATTGTACACAAACCAATTTATTGTTCATCTGCAGCACTTCAACAGGCCACATCAAATTACATTTCTTCATGCCCTACTGGAGTCCAATTAATCCTGGACATGGCAATTTAACTTGCCCACCTTCCTTGAGCTTGGGACATCCCCCCACTCCTGACACACACTTCCTGTTGCCTCAAGGGCAACCCTAACAAAATGCAATTATGTAATGTGACAAATTACACACATGGGCCTTGACCCTGACTTGCAGACCTGTCACATGACAAATAGGGGCTAATGTGGTACTCTCAAGGCATAAATGTGGAATATCTCCCTCATTTTTGATTGGATCGACTCAGAAAGGTAGCACCCAGAAAGCTACGATTCACAGCTTTCATATGATACCAAACATGAGACAAACAAATCAAAATTGCACTTGCCAGGTCATTTTTACTATGTGTCTCATATTTCCAAGCAGTATTTTTCAATTTTCTCAGTCAGTTTTGATCCAATTCATTCTCAACAAGTACACCTATAAAGCTGTCAACAATTCGCATCCATTGGTACCAAGGAAAAAATGATCTGATAAGAACTCAGCCTTCTACAGTTCAACTCCCCATGTCTCATTTCATTATTGCCTCCACTTTTTTGATTATTAATGCCAATTATTCTCTGCCCCTCTTATGTTTGATAAAGGGTACATATAAGACAACCAGTTCCACCATTCTCCAAGGGATTCTGTTCAGTAGGAGAGGAGGAATAGCTCATTTAAGCCATATTCCCCTATTCTGACTTGATATTTGAATATCTCCTTCAGTTTTAAAGCTTTTGACTTGATTTCTTTTTTATCATTTTTGCCTTGATCCCACCTTTCTGCCAGTTACTATAGAATTTTCTGTGATGTATATTAAGTGCAGGAGATGTGAATTTCCATTGTCTTCCCTGTCCCCAGTTTTGAGGCGCTGAAGTATTGCTGCTGGTTTCTTGGGAGATTTCCACCAAGACTGCTACACTTTGTCTAGGGCCTCAAGAGGAGAGCCTTAGGGTCTGGTATTGTGATCCAAATTCACTCTTTGTTCTATTGCTTGGGCAGGTGTTGCTTACAGCATTAGATTTCTATCCCAAAAGACCTTCATTCCTTTGAGCCTTAACATTCAGATTGATCCTGTGGTCCCCTCTTTTCATTCTTGATTCCATATTGTGGACTGTGGCTGGATTCTCCCCTTCATTTCCTGCTTACACTGGGTATGACCTTGGTATCCCAAGGTAATCTACTGGAGGTACAGACTGCATATTGCCCCTATTATTGGAAACTATGCAAGCAAGCCTGTTTCCTCCCCCTGAAATGTACTCTTGAATTATAGGCCAAGCTTGCAAAGTCCTTATTTCAGCTTCCAGTTTTGTCTATAGCACAAAGTCCCTCAGACCAAACATTGTTACCCTGTGAGAATGTGCATATGGTTCCTCTCAGAACCAAATACAGCCTATAGAAGTGGCCATGGCAGCCATGTTAGTGAAATATATACATACATCCAATCCAATGCATGGTCCTTGGACCTCTGCCCCACAGCAGATAGGATCTGGAGGGTCCCTGCTATGCAATAAAGGCAGGAAATACTGGAAAACATGAGGCTGACATGAGGCTAAGTTCCCTCTAGTGACTCTCTGGCAGTGTTTTTCTGAGTGCCCACCCTCACATTCCTAGAAGGCCTAAGAGGTCAGATAAAATTCAGTCACATGCACACATTGGTAAGGGCCTAAACAGTTGAAAGAATCTGGACTTTTTAATAGCAAAATCTGGTGAAAGAATCCAGATTATTTGGCCAGATTCTACTATTGAAAATGGGTAGATTCTTTTTGATTCTCTTGGATTGAAAAGAATCCAGAAGAATCTACCCATGCTCAATACTAGAATCTGGCCAAATAATCTGGATTCTTGCATCTGAACAGGCCCTAAACTGCTGTAACTTGACCATTTCTTGTTCTCCTCTGAAACTTTGCACATACCTTTGTATAGGACATTCCAGTATACTTAAAAAATTTAATTTGGGAGCAACTGGATGATTGGGTACTGAGAAATTCAATTATTAACAATCCACACTACTGGGACTCATTCTGAGCCTCACAAGCTAATAGGATGTCTGTTAAGGGTCATTTGTAGTACAGAGAGGTGATCATGTGATCAGGCCAAGTATGAATGGGAAGCCCTTAATATATCTGATGAGTGAATTTGCAAAGTGAATGATTATGTAATGTTGCAGAAGGCAAGAATGCAGAGAGTGGAGTGAAAGAACTGAATTCCCAAGAGACTTAAGATGAGAGAGAATGGATGAGGAAGAGAGAGTCAGGTACATATATTCTTGATCTTCTAAGGAGCTAGAGTAGCTACTTATATACTAAGATCAAGGGAGGATTGATAAGGAGATTATTAAGGAAGGTGAAGGTGGATGTGTGGTGCTTATGTGGCAAGGCCATGAGGTCACATGATGTGTTTATGTATGAGGTTATGAGTACAACTCATAACAATGTCATATATTAATGTGGGGATGTTAATAGCAATATCTAATCCAGGATGTAGCTCATACAATTTGAAGATAACCACAAAGCAGGGCAAACAGACCCCAATGAAGCCCCCAAAAAAACACAGCTCATGGTCATCACCATTATGGTCAGGTTCAGGTCAGGTTTTGTCCCATTTGGGCAAAACCTGAACTTAACCAAAACCTGAATCTCCTCAATTGGCAAAACCTGAACCTAACCTGAAGAAAACCTATGTTAGGTTAGGTTCAGGTTTAACCAAGGTTCAAACCTGAAATCATGAGCCCCTTCAGACATGAAAACTATCTGAGCTGAACACTGATTTTAACCATAATCCAGAATGAGTCATCAATTCTGGCAAGTTCCAGAATTATGTAAGCAGGTTCCTTGGTGGAGAAATATGTTACTTTGAAGTGAAGTTAAACATAAAACCTTGAATTGATGACTCATTCTGGATTATAGTTAAAATCAGTGTTCAGCTCAGATATTTCTCATGTCTGAAGGAGCTCATGATTTCAGGTTTGAACCTGGGTTAAACCTGAACCTAACCTGAACCTGAAAACCTGGGGGCCCAAAACCTGAACTTAACCTGAACCTGACTTCACCCATGAGGGCAAAACCTGCACCTGACCACAGGTCAGGTTCAGGTTCAAACTCAGGTTTCCAGGGTTTGTAACCTAACTTCAGCAACCATAATCACCATCACTGACTTAAATCTTCCAGAAGGCAACAGGGATGAGGAGAGGGAGAACATTGATCCAGGGCTTACAGCTGAAGAGTTATCAAGTAACTAACAAAGCATGCATGTGACCAATTATGCCCAAAATGGCACCCTTTCATGTCCTTGTGTACATATTTTGCAAATCAAGGCCAGATTGCCTTAAACTTGACAGAGACCTTCACAAGACATCTATCTATGTTCTTTTTCAAGTTGAAAGTGTATTGAGATGCTCTCACAGTAATGGGAGTCAAGTTTCCAATTTCATGGATGTGACCAATGAATGACTGTACAGAATGTTATAGTGCACTCCCCATCCCAGTTGAACTGCCTGGCCAAGGTGGTCTTCTGATCAGTCTGGTGGTTGAATTCCCACCTCTCTGGTTCTGTGACTATTTCCAGTTTCCTGCCTTAGAAATGTTCCTGATGACTGGCCAGGCAAAGTGTCCATAAGGGAGCACTTGCAGGTTGATAAAGAACATTGTGCCAATCTTCTGTATATGCAGGAGATTTTTGGACAACAGTTGAGCATGTACACAGATTTGGATTGGTTTTGGTACATAATTTCCCTTTTTTTTTGTGACTACAAGGGGAGATATGAAGCTTGGACCCAAATTATGAGGGGACCTCATAATTAAGCCCTGGTTGCCTATGTATTTCATGTGCCAAGCCTTTGAGACCACTGACATAAGGGATAAGAAAAGTGCCAACAAAGAAAATCAATATTATCACCTTGCCCTGCAGATATACAGGTCAGAAAGAAGTGCAGGACATGAGTAACAACACTCACCATGAATCTGGGGATTCACTATGTTGGGGGGATGCAGAGTGGTTGGTGCAGACTGGGGCATTTGCAAGAACCCTGAGACACACATGAGGGCTCAGGATATGAGGGAGCACCACAGATGATGGATGGAGAACTCAGAAAGCTCAAAGATAGATCCAGACCTTCCCAACTTGAAAGCAGAGGACAAGAAGTCAAAGAGCTCTGGTTTCTCCTGGATCAACCTTGTAACCACCAGAAGGTCCTGGTACCTCTGATCCAGATGACCAAAGGCATAGTGTACAATCACAAAAAGAAGATTGGGTGTCATTGCCTTTGAAAGAGGGTGATTGACTCCCATTTTGGCCATCTCATTGAGAATTAAATCATCAAATGTGGTGTTCCCAGTGGGTGTCACATCATTGGAAGTGCAGGGTGCAGCAGGGTGGATGTCATGAGAGGGGGACATGGGACTGGTGGAGAAGGTTCCTTCATGTCACTTTGGGGGTGGGCTTGTAGCAGGTGAAGATACATCTCTCAGTGGGTGTTTCTCTGGTTCTGTCATGATTTTCAATTGGGTTATACCAAGGTCCTTTTGACCAGCTCACTGAGACTGGTATAAAGAAAATTGCAGGCAGGAAGAAAACTGGCCTTGGCCATGAGCTGGTCAAAAGAGCCATGTGCAAAAGTGTTGGAAAATTAGCAGACTCTCACCCAGTTGAGGGGTATCTGGGTCTTGCTAGTTGCAGGGATGACTGAAATCACAGACTGAAATTAAACAAATTTGATTTGATTACTACATCAACAGCTGGTAACCCACCTAACCATAACTCACACCACACTGGCATTTATGCCTGGGTAATATCACTATATATGGCATCCTTGCCATCTAGGCTTTGAGGGCCACTCTTGGCCACTGAGGCCAATGGATTTGAGTTGAATGTGCCCTTAACTTGTCTCCACCAGAGCCATACTGCTACCAGGGCTTAATTATGAGGTCCCCTCATAATTTGGGTCCAAGCTTCATATCTCCCCTTGTAGTCACAAAAAAAAAGGGAAATTATGTACCAAAACCAATCCAAATCTGTGTACATGCTCAACTGTTGTCCAAAAATCTCCTGCATATACAGAAGATTGGCACAATGTTCTTTATCAACCTGCAAGTGCTCCCTTATGGACACTTTGCCTGGCCAGTCATCAGGAACATTTCTAAGGCAGGAAACTGGAAATAGTCACAGAACCAGAGAGGTGGGAATTCAACCACCAGACTGATCAGAAGACCACCTTGGCCAGGCAGTTCAACTGGGATGGGGAGTGCACTATAACATTCTGTACAGTCATTCATTGGTCACATCCATGAAATTGGAAACTTGACTCCCATTACTGTGAGAGCATCTCAATACACTTTCAACTTGAAAAAGAACATAGATAGATGTCTTGTGAAGGTCTCTGTCAAGTTTAAGGCAATCTGGCCTTGATTTGCAAAATATGTACACAAGGACATGAAAGGGTGCCATTTTGGGCATAATTGGTCACATGCATGCTTTGTTAGTTACTTGATAACTCTTCAGCTGTAAGCCCTGGATCAATGTTCTCCCTCTCCTCATCCCTGTTGCCTTCTGGAAGATTTAAGTCAGTGATGGTGATTATGGTTGCTGAAGTTAGGTTACAAACCCTGGAAACCTGAGTTTGAACCTGAACCTGACCTGTGGTCAGGTGCAGGTTTTGCCCTCATGGGTGAAGTCAGGTTCAGGTTAAGTTCAGGTTTTGGGCCCCCAGGTTTTCAGGTTCAGGTTAGGTTCAGGTTTAACCCAGGTTCAAACCTGAAATCATGAGCTCCTTCAGACATGAGAAATATCTGAGCTGAACACTGATTTTAACTATAATCCAGAATGAGTCATCAATTCAAGGTTTTATGTTTAACTTCACTTCAAAGTAACATATTTCTCCACCAAGGAACCTGCTTACATAATTCTGGAACTTGCCAGAATTGATGACTCATTCTGGATTATGGTTAAAATCAGTGTTCAGCTCAGATAGTTTTCATGTCTGAAGGGGCTCATGATTTCAGGTTTGAACCTTGGTTAAACCTGAACCTAACCTAACATAGGTTTTCTTCAGGTTAGGTTCAGGTTTTGCCAATTGAGGAGATTCAGGTTTTGGTTAAGTTCAGGTTTTGCCCAAATGGGACAAAACCTGACCTGAACCTGACCATAATGGTGATGACCATGAGCTGTGTTTTTTTGGGGGCTTCATTGGGGTCTGTTTACCCTGCTTTGTGGTTATCTTCAAATTGTATGAGCTACATCCTGGATTAGATATTGCTATTACTGTACATGTCATAAGTCTATGAAAGTGATTTTTGGGTGACGTGACACACTTCACTGCTAACACAGCTAAGGCCCTCTCTGTGACATGTCACACTAACAATATTCAAGGTAACAATGCATTCCAGAAAGTTCTGTGTTGCTTCACTACACTCATTACTTGCTTCTAAAACCCCTGGGCACTTCAAGATTACCTAAATCAGTCATGCCCAATGACAATGCCCTCAAAGGACCCATGGATTCTTTTGTTCAGCACCTGTCCAAGGAGGAATATGATGAAAAAAAATCTCTTGAATTCAATGAGATTCGCATGCGCTCATCTTTACTTGCTGCAGAGAACTCTAGAAAACAAAAACAGCTTATTCTATCTAACCGTGCAAGGGATTGTGAGCAACAATGGAAATGCCAAATCAACCAGGTAAACCTTCAGATCAAGCTAGGCATTAGGACTGCCTCAGGAAAAATTCTTAAATCAGTAAGGGGAATGTGCTGTTCATTATTTTTAATGACATTTCTAATCAACCTTGAAGCGGGCAGCACCTCAGTTCAAGATTCAGTGTGCAAAGGAATGGTTATTGCCCCTCAAGGACAGTCATGACCGAGTAATGAAGCCACGTGTCCGAGCCCGTCGTACAAATTGGTTCCATCCCACACAGTGGAGTGCTATCTCAGATGCAGTGATTCGCTCCAAGTGGAATTTGACAGCTGCTGTAAAACTCCTTAACAGTTCCTGTGGTGGTGAAGGATTTAAGACTCTCTACCCTTCTACCCTCTCAAATTGGATGGAACCACACACCAATGAAGAGCAGATTCGAGGAGAAGGGCAGTGGACAGAAAAAACCCTTACCACTGTCCAAATTGCACGTTCCAAGGTTTCTCTGCAGAAATCCCAGGGACAGCCTCACTTTCTGGTGGGCTCCAAGCCATCTATGAATTCTTCTGTAATTACTTAACCCATTTTTTCAGGCTAGTCACCCTAGAATAGTCAAGACAATCTGTGAGCATCTTGAACAGTTCCGTGATGCCAGACTTCCCATTTCTTGTGTTATTGTCAAGTCGACCATCATCAGTACCATCAAGGCAAAAGCTCCAGAACTTCTTGCAGGTGGGAAATTCAAATGTTCCGATGCATATGTCTGCCGGTTTCTACATACACATCTATGCTGGTCCATGCACACTTTGACTCAGGCAGCCCATAAACTACCTGATGATTGGGAAAAACAGTGCGAGGATCAATTCATGTGCCTTTCTCACTATATCAAGATGTTTAATGTCCCCGCCGAACTCATTATTAATGCTGATCAAACTGGTGTATGCCTAATTCCTGCAGGAAATAAGACATGGGCCCTGACAGGAGTGAAGCAGGTTACAACGATGGCAAAGGAGGAGAAATGCCAGTTCACACTTATGGTGGCATCATCTGCTTCGGGCGACATGCTTCCATTCCAATCTATCCACAAGGGCAAGACAGCGGCATCACTACCTTTGGCAAAAGCCCATGCAAGGGGAGAGTCAATGGGAATTCTATGGACGGCTGGGGTTGACACCCACTGGAGCTCCCTCAGAGCTATGCAGGCAGTACATGTCCATCTCTTTCTTTGCAATTTTATCATTTTGGCTCATATCTTCTCAGTGGGTTGATAAAGTCTTAGTACTGTATATTCAAACCACTGTACAGCACCTCATGCTTCCCAAACATCAAAGGGCCATATGTTATATTGACACATGGTCTGTACATCAGTCCAACGAGTTATCAGCCTGGATGAAACATAAGCATCCAAATATCAAGGTTACTTTTGTCCCCACCAGGTGTATGTATCCATTTTTAATTTTTATTTTGGGGTTAAATTGACTCCTGCAATGAATTTTAGGTACCAGAATACTTCAGCCAGCAGATATAGGCCTGCAGTGGGTGATCAAGCATTTTATCTGATGTGTATGCCTCGAATTTCTCACCACTCATATCAAGGAAGAGCTTCAGAATGGGGTGGTCCCAACCCACATTCACGTTCCGAAGAATATTAATAAATTGCATGACACTATGGCAACATGGATAACGGACGCCTTGGAGTAGCTCAGGGACAACCCGGAGCTGGTGAAATCTGTGAGGAGTCGATCACTGTTACAGCCTGGTCCACTAATTCAGCTATTTCTCTAGGCATGGAGATTGTGTTCTGTCAAGAACTGGAATTTATCTTATGAGTGCCTGACCAGTGCCGAGGCAGTCTCAACTGTTGCTGAATGCTTTGATGAAGACCCTACATTCACACTGCAGGTCACTCCTCCCTCAGACCCCATGATTGATGACCCCAAGGCCCAGAACATGGACATTGACATTGATGACAACATGGCACTCACTCCCCAAAATCTTGCTTGACTATTGCTTGACCCTCACTGTAGCCAGTCAAAGCGGCCAAGCAAATTCAGTCTCCATGGTAACATATTCACGAGCAATGAGTCCAATGGTGATGGCTACCGAGTCATCAGCCAATTTGATGAAGAAGAACTCACTGATAATGATGCCGATGGTGAAACTGATCTCGGCTCCCCCAAAAATAGTGAAAATGGCAATAATACACCATCCCATTCTCAGCCCTGGTCCAGTCGATACCAGACCCCCGATATTTTGGTCCCACATGAAGTCGCTGGTCAAGTGTTTGATATTGATGATTAGGACATTTTTTAACTATCTATGCTCAATGCTATGCTTGGTTTTGGATGGTTCAGTGAATTATCATAGATTTTTAGCCCCTATTTTCTGCCCCCCTACCAACCAACTCAATTTCCGGATGTGACACTGAATTTTGGAGCTATGAAAGGACTTTTCATTTGTGATGTGATTCATAGTGAGGTAAGACTAAAAAATCTCACTGTGACATGACACTTTCATAGACTTATGACGCCTACAGTAACATCCCCACATTAATATATGACATCCTATTAGCTTGGGAGGCTCAGAATGAGTCCCAGTAGTGTGGATTGTTAATAATTGAATTTCACCTTTATAAATTTCTTTTTTTGGACTGTATTTATTGAATTTCTCAGTGCCCAATCATCCAGTTGCTCTCAAATTTAACTTTTTTAAGTATACTGGAATGTCCTATACAAAGGTATGTGCAAAGTTTCAGAGGAGAACAAGAAATGGTCAAGTTACAGCAGTAGAATCTGGCAAAAGAATCTGGATTCTTTCAACTGTTCAGGCCCTTACCAATGTGTGCATGTGACTGATTAATGACTGTAGCATTATTTTATTTGACCTCTTAGGCCTTCTAGGAATGTGAGGGTGGGCACTCAGAAAAACACTGCCAGAGAGTCACTAGAGGGAACTTAGCCTCATGTCAACCTCATGTTTTCCAGTATTTCCAGTCTTGATTGCATAGCAGGGACCCTCCAGATCCTATCTGCTGTGGGGCACATCAGGAAAATCATTTACTCTCTGAAGATGGGATGTATCTCTGAAGACTCTGAAGCTGTAGAAGAGGGTGTAGTTAGAATAGGCTGAAGAGAACAATGACTCAAACATCCCACAACTGAGATTCAGACTTTGCACACAGACCTCCAGAGGCACATATATACCTCAAGGTTGTTTCAACAAAATTCCCCCATACATATTGCCTGGTGCTTATGTATATCAGGAACTTATGTAACATAATGATTATGTAATATGTAAGTATGGTGATTATGTAATATTCAAAATGAAATGATCATGTAATACTGCCAATATAATGATTATGTAATATTACCATATATGGTAGCTTATGTCACGTTTCCACATATAATATTGCTATATATGGCAGCTTATGTAATTCATCTTCCAGTACTTCCAGTACTTCAGAAGGCTGGAAGAAGGCCTCTTCACAGACTCTGAAGAAGGGACTTACTGCTTCAGAGTCTTCAAAGTGGCTTTTGATTTTCCTGATGCAGAGGTTCAAGGGCCATGCATTGGATGGGATGTATGTATATATTTCACTAACATGGCCATGGCCACTTCTACAGGCTGTATTTGGTTCTGAGAGGAACCATATGCACATTCTCACAGGGCGACAATGTTTGGTCCAAGGGACTTTGCACTATAAACAAAAACTGGATGCTGAGGTAGGGACCTCGCAAGCTCGGTCAATGATACAAGCATGTCCTTGAGGGTGCAAAGTCAAAGGTGCTCAGGTGAGCAAACCTTAATGTTTAATCGCGACAGCGCACATCATCCCTTCCTCAAAGAACATTGACAACTAGAAAGTAAGGGACTTCCCTGCGAGAGGTGAACAATGCAGTTCCCATTTTAGGTAAGTCAAGAGAAGTCAGGAAAAATTGAACAATAGTACGTAGGGGTGTAATATTTGACAATCACTATACATGCATATTGCATATGTACATATCAATGAAACTTCATATACCTGGGGTATCATATGGGGAAGAAAAAGGATAGGCGATGAGGGAACGCTCGAAGCAGTTATAAGCTGAGAAGACAAAGTGTATAATATGGACTGAGGCACGAAACACTCCTAAAACGACACACGATTGGGTGAGCTCTTGGTACAACGTAGAGCTCCAATGGAATCGATTACTCACAACCTCGGAGGGTACGTTCAGTGGCCCAACGATTGGCGATTGTTGCACGGACCTTTGGAGAAAGAGATTTGAAGGCCGAATTCACTGATCCCGAATGCTCGTATGTGGACGTGAACAACTCTTGTACGACAGAGCAGAAGAACCAGCAATTTTCCTACAATATTAGGAATCAACCGAATATTTTTCGGCTTCGAGGGTTTGAGGTGAATGGACGCAGACGTACAGGATATACAGTATATATGGTGGATTCCTCCTCCATGATATTCAGGAGGATGGCCAATTCTCCGAGGGATGGATTGTCTCGTTGAAATGTGACAAGAGAGAGGGTATTCATCGGCGGCGTATGGAGAGAATCTTCATTCCACGATATAATTACCTGAAAGATGATATCGTGGTGAACACCTCGGAGTAATACAAGATGGAATGATGAGTCCAGTGCTTACCCGGTCCTCAGGTGGAAATTTGGAGGATACACTCCGAAATCGAAGCCACGGATTGCAGTCCCGTCCCGCCGCTCGATTGAGACGTAGATAGAATAACTGCCCATGAGAGGGCTGTACGCCGAGGAGTATGTACGTGTGTTTGATGGTAAACCTCACTTCTTGGTACATTCCCAGAGAGAAGATTTTGTACTCCGCAGAGGCAGGGGTGGAGAGGACGTGTTCACAGAAATGGATAATGGACATGTTGGGTACTGCCTGCAGATTCCTCGAAGTCTGAGCGTAGTCGGATAGGTTCTGTGAAGAGGTCCCACGCATCGTTTCCACCACGGACGGGTCATCGGAAAGAATATGATCAGATGGAGGCACAGCGAGGAGTGGAACAAATTGGAAAGGGAATTTAGGTGGGATGCCCGACACGTACAGAGGTCATACGAGCTTGTGATTGCTTAGAGGTCGTCTTGTAAGGAAGATGTGCGAAGTACCAGACAGTAGAGGCCGTCTTTATAAGGGGTCCGTATAGTGACATCCAGGTTAACACTCGCCGCCGCGCTAAATTTTGAACGCCTCGAGGCCCGTGAGAGTTTATCGGAGAGGCGGTGATGTCACACCCTGGCCGGTGCACAGGGTAATCACTTGTGTATACATTTGCACTACCAATTTTGTCAGTACAGAAACGCGGTTGGATTTTTGCCGAAGTGTCGGCGGAACGAGTATGGGTCACCCCAAAAGCCTGTCTCATTCACCAATATATACATCCTATTATCGCAAGGCAAGGCGGGAGAGCGCCAGCAAGAAGATGTCCTGGTGTGGAATAATTGATATGATGAAATAGGTCCACCATCTTTACCCAAAAAAGGCTTGGCAGTGGCCCGTGGCAAATAATTCCAGTGGCACGCGAGTCCTTGACCAAAAATAGATCGTCAACATTGGTCAGGCCGATCGTGTGCAGCCCACAGCCTCGACCAGAATATAGGGCCCAGTGGTAAGGTCAGGCTCCACTGATAAAAAAACACGGGTACCATGGCATATAATTCGAGAAGAGGCCACAGCCTCGTCGGACTTCAATGCTATCAACACAGGGATACTAGAGACTAGCCGAAGAGGGGTGGAAGAGGAAATGATCTGCATTGATGAAACAGGGGCGCTTGGTCGAAATTTATCCAGGATAAAGAAAGTATGACCCTATCAAGAGAAAACATCAGACCTAGGGAAACATGGCGATTTCTGTTCAACACTGCTGGGATAGCGGTCTCCTCGTACCAAGAAGCACACCTTAACAAAGATACGGCTCAAAATCGGCTCGTAAGATTGGTATAACCCTTCCAACATTGAACGCATTGACACAGCACAGCCGGGAAACTGGCATCACAGAGAATTTCACTGGCCTGTAAATTAACCGATTCACGTTGTTCATGTGTCTTGAGGTGCGCATCCCCAGATATCCACTAGTATTAGGCACGCTGAGGCGAAGGACGAGGCTAGCTCACATCTTTCTTGTCCTTTGTCGCCACAGTACGCATTCAAAGACCATGTCAAAGCCATCCCCCGGAGATATGTCGGCAAGTATAAGCACATGTGTTGGAGGGAGTCTTGCACAAAGGCTGGGAGAACCAAGTTCCGAAGTCCCGGAAATCCCCGAGATCCGCCCCGGCGTGGCTTATCGCGTCTATCGTTAGAGACCACGCGATCGAGCCTGTTTCTTTCCCCTGGGACGTTAACACACTCACAATTTTCCCTGTCATGGACAATCAAACGCCCCAAGCGCCCATTTTTTCTTGTCTCTCATGCTTCATTCCTTTCACAATAGATGAGGGCCAACGAGAGCATTACCGAAGCGACCACCATTGATATAACATCAAGGTATGTTCCTACCACCCCTTTCCGATGATTTATTTAACCATGTCCTTCGGAATTCTCCAACGACGGGTGGCATCTTTGCCTCCAGTAAGCGTCAAGGTATTCAACCAGAAAGTCCTCAACAAACGTGTG
Organism: Hydnum rufescens UP504; assembly: GCA_014904985.1. Lineage (NCBI taxonomy): Eukaryota > Fungi > Basidiomycota > Agaricomycetes > Cantharellales > Hydnaceae > Hydnum > Hydnum rufescens. The sequence continues at coordinate 391,484 of MU128919.1, forward strand.
AAGACAGCAATTACGAATGCGGATCGAGGCGCCGCTTGTGAAGTCTGTAAGTATGGTTTTGGTTTTCCGATCTTTCTGCCTCATTTTCACTTCTGATTTGTCATTTCCCTAAATAGCAAAGCATACAGTACACCACGGAAACTGCGTTCCGCCCCACCTCAGTTCCACCCAGATGAAGTACCCTCCGCTCCTGAGGCCGCCTCCGCAGCCTCTCCCCCAGTGCAGACCCGACCCAGGCATCCGATTCGAAGCCACTTTCACCCTCGTCCTCTGATCCCATCAATACCCAGGATAATGACCAAGGTGGAGGTGAATTCAGTATGAAATTTCATCACGGGGACAAACTCAGTCCAACTCTTCTGCTCCAGCGTATCCTCCTCTCTCCCCGACCACTTATCACTCATGGCAAGCGCTCACGGATTCTTCATCCCCGATGTAGGCTGTCTGGTCGGTCTCCCTGGTCTCACAATCTATTTGGGCAAAAAAATTGTACTACGAAACGAGTACCTCTACTGCAATGGTCGTGCGCACGAATTTCGCCCTCTACACGTGGTGACGAAACATACGATAAATAAAATCCATTGCAAACTCGTGTGCGAGACCGAGAAGGATCGTCTCAAAATCTCAGGTTTCTACGATTTCACATCGTATCCAATCGCATCGTTCAAATCCAGCAGTCGTCGATCAACGAAACGAGGGGTGCGTACTTCCACCGCGCCTGGCGAAGGATCATCCGATATGGGCGCAACAGAGGATGACGAGTGGGAGGACAAGGGTGATGAGAACGTGACAGTGCAAGACGGGGAGTCCATCTACGATGTCGAATCCGACGATGAGGAAGAAATTCTCGAGGGTACCCTGACGTATGGTGACTCGCCTTTCGAGCTGGTTCTTCCATCTGGAACGCAGATAGGCCATCGAAGCATGCGGCGCTACTACAAACAACCTTCTGTGGTCCCCCTGGCCCCACCCGCATTGGATCCCACACGAGGAGCCGGTCCAGTACACCGATTACTAGAAGATAAAATTCGGCCTTTGTGCCTAGAAAGGCGGTTTTGGCGCCTTCGTGGAGGGAGTATGACGGTCAAGCCAAGAATCGAGGAGAAGCAAGAGAGGCTGGACGCCGTATTCGGGATCAGAAGTGGGAGAATTTCAAGACCGCCGTGGGAATCACCAAAAGCACTATCGTGATCCCCTGCTACAGGTTCGTTCTGACGTTTTTTTTCTTGCTCTCAGACTACTCATCGTAGATGCAATATCACAGTAAGGTGGAACACACGTATCGTTGCGTCTTTGTCGCCATCAGAGTCATCACGTCAATGATGGTAAACGAGATATAGATAGGGATCAAATTGTGGTGGCAGAGTGCGAAGCGGGGATGCTGTCCCGGACCATTCCCGCTGTACAATCTATCAAGAACATTCCTCTGAGAATGTGCGTGAGTAAGACGCCGCTATGGCTCTCCCTGCCGCCCAACCGGTACAGCGGTGCTAGTTTCATAAATATGAGCCGAAGGCCGTGAACGCTTTCATTTTTTGGACCAATCCACCTAATACCTTAACTGATTTTCAGCGAGAGGCGAGATCATCTTCAGAATCATGGTCAGAACACGGCTCGATTATGATGACACTCCTACATATAAACAATGCGCCGCAGGGGCCATACTACACGCTGACATCTATGAGCAATGACTATACTACGGCATAAGGCAATTATTTCCACTCGGCACTGGGATACATTCGCGTAATTACCCAAGGCTGTTTTCAGGGCCATCAAAAAAACCCGTGGCGCAACCGAAATAATAGACCAATGCAAGTATCTGGTATGGCACCTCTCCCGCATTCAATTAACGGTTCCGATGGATTCACCCGCCAACACATGGGTGTCGGTTTCTTGTAATGTTATGACTGGCGAACTCAGCGGTGTCAAGAATGTCAGTAGTCAACAGAATTTTCGGTGATCAAACAGTCACTGTAATTATTCATAAGGCCTATTGTGGGCACAGTATTCAAGGAATGTGTCTTCAATCAGAACCCAAAACAAATTAAAGCTGCCGGAATACAGTACTGGCTGGAATTCATTAATCTCCGAGGGACAGCCACAGGACAGATCCCATAAGTTCAGCTCCCAGCATGCTTACGTAGATAGGGGCTGGGCGCCTAAAGTGGCGCTTGCCCTCGACCACAGCCATGTGGGTGAAAGGAATAAGACAAATCTGGGTAAATTTTGGGCGGAATGCCGAAAATCCCGTTACATAAGTCAACTGTTTTGAGGAACAAAGGCGGAAGAATGACAAATTTCCATATCCCCACTGGGCAACGATCGCAGCATGGTACCACATTCCTGTAAGCCTGTGTGAGTCTGGAACACCACCTGAATTTTGATTCTCTATTCACTTGGTGGATCGTGATATTCCCTGAGCTTGCGGAGCACAATATCACAAGGATCAAGGGTCAAGGATCAACTATGTGATGGACTTAGAAGGTGCGTGCTTGTAGCTTCTGGTACATTCTTGTTCCGCCAACCTTTGATTCCACGGGCCCGGTGTTGTTCTCTTTCGGGCCGCGGAGAAGGCCATCCGCGTTGAAGCGTCAAATTAGTAGAAACGGGCCTTGCTGGAACTGCGGAATCCCAATGTGAGCATAGCAACCAAAGCGCCTGTCGGCGGATCGGGCCTCGTGTTTATACACATTCATTCATTATAATTACCTAGGCGATGAATTGATGGTGCTGAATTAAAGATAACCACTAATCCTGGATGCGGCCCAGGGGTCAGACGACGGTTCGTACGCATTGACTACGATCAAAATTACTATACACGCGGAGGGGACATGGCCGGTTTCATTCGCGTGACAAGCGTCCTAACGAGATGACTACCGGTGCCTGCATACCCGCCACCAACTGACTTGGATGACTCCAAAGCCACGAGATGCTGCATGAATTCATGGCAGTGTGACCAAAGGGCAGCGGCCATCGAGAGGTCCCCTCCCACCGGCACCTCCCTGACCTGGACCTGCTTCTGATTGAGCGTGTTCTGCTTGGAGAGAGGATCTCGAAGCCCCACAACATGAAATAAAAATAAGGGGTGTGAAATACATCTCGCTTCAATGTGGACGCGTATGCTAGTTAGGGAAGATTGAGCCCTAGAGGCTCTGTATCATAGTCTCTTAGTCTTTTCTTGTGTAAGAGCCTATTCGAGAGACACCAGATCCATGGGCTAAGATGAGAAAACCCTCCCAGGGATGAGGTGTAAAATGTGCATGAGCGAAGCGAGCCGTGAGACGCTCAAGGCGGCAGAAGACGGAAGGGAGGAAACGGGCCCGGCATTAGTCGTGCGATGTCCTCATCTTTCCAGGATCCCACAGGTTTCCTAGACTTGAGAAACGAAGGGATCCCCAGACACAAGTACGGCGCAGCTAACACGTCGGACTGTTTAGGATACTCTCGTACCTGGTTGAGGGCGTCACAACCGACAAGGGGATTAAGCAATTCACGATATTGCTTTTGAATGCGAATGTGCAGGCACGGAAAACCACACCATGACGTTTGAGACAGCGGATTAGACGATAGCGGTGCCCAGACGGTGAAGCCACGGGATTGGCAGAGAGTGGGTGTGGAGAACATCGACTACAATCATTTTGAAATCTGGCTGGAAATAGCACCGACACTGATTCACAGTGCGGTCGAGAGATCTATGAGCCGGCGCTCAAAAATGTCGCGGACTGTACAATATCCGAACAGAGGTCCAGTCAAGGGATGGTTTCAGACGATCTGCTACACATTTATGTACCTTCATGTCACGACGCGCATCTGCGATTAGCAAAACAGGATTTTGCACTTGATTTATCGTTGTCGGTGAAGAATAATTCGCCACGCCCTCTGTTCCATGCAATATTTGAACGAAAATATACGAAGAAGTCGTTGAGTAAGGAGCCAAAAGTCAGTATCGGGATATTAGCAGGCAACTGAAATGGGTCTGTTCACGCCTGCCATTTAGTGGAGAACCATGCAACCCTCCACTCTGAAGTTGAAGAACCCGTATGGCTCGGGGCCCATGAGAATACAATGTCTGCACTGGACCCCTAGATGGGGGAGAATAAAGACAAACGGGGGCCCTGCGGACGGGTATCTTCGCCAGCAGCCACCGCTACGCCCCTGATACAGCCTCTTCTCAACTACCTCACGCAAGATGGCTGGCACCTTATCGGTATCCTGCACAACGAATAATGAATCCACGGTGCGAATCATACTCGTAATCGTGAGGGAACGGAGTGTACAACAAAAGGAAACAAGACGAGGATAGACCGGACGATCAGAACCAATATTAATCTTAGGGTTAAATGGCGCGGAAGCAATAGTTGCCGGCAATCCCCTTGCCTTCCTCTTGAATCAAAACCAATGCCCACGACCTATTCCGAGCAATGGGATTGCGACGAGGATCAACTTCTGAGGCTTAGGGGATCGGGTTGGACGACTATCAGGCGAAAGAGACCTCCCCCTTTCCAAGTCCAAAAATCTAGGTCCCGGTTGCGACTCGGCACGACAGCTCCAGCTGTCGTTCTGACCACTGTTGGAATTGGGGATGAGCGGGCTCTAACGCTCATCGCTTAGTCAGCGTATCCTTCTAGTTAGTTCGCGGGATGTACCGAAGTTCCCTCAAGCGTTTACTTGAGCTCTGATCAAACGCTCTATCTTTCCTCTCGTTGTGCGAATCTAAGTGGCTTCGCACCGATTCTTCAACAGCCACTGTCTTGGAGCAAGCTCCCTAGCTATAGGTTTTTAGCCGTAGTGATCTTGAGCGCAAATAAAGAATTGGTGAGAGAAGAACTCAAATATCTTATCCTGAACCGTAATGACACGGGGTGTGTACTTTACAGTATGGACATATCCCCACAAATCATCCTACGCGCGGTACAAGTATTCAATAAGTCCATGCGCTATTAAATACACGCTGCCATGAAGTCTCCTGAGCTTGCTTTAGTCTTTCACCAGAATCCATAATCTATCGATGTGCGAGAAGCAGATGTTAGGTTGAGGCCATATCCTAAATGATTCTAGAGACTCACTCGTCTTATATTCTCCCTTACGGCTTTGTCAGTGAAACAACTCAAAAGACCGCCCTTAGACCTCTGGAGAAGTCTACGAGATTCGTCTCTTTCGCGCTTCCCTACCAACCGACCCAACTCCAGGGGCCAGAAACCCATCACCTGCTCCATATCGTAGTCTAGATGGAGCAGGGATGACACTACTACCGCCTCCCTGAGGCTGGTTCTGAATGTACAATTCGCCGGATTATTCGATACGGAGGATTCAGATCGGGGAAGTGATATGAAGCGGGGTGATTCCTTAATTCACCAATTCATCCTCTCCTTTTTGATGCTAAGCCGATCGACCACAGACAGGGATTCATAGAAGCAAGTGTGACGTGCCCAGGCAGACGATAACCACCGTTTGAGGAAACAGTTTGGATTAGACTGTGAATCAGGGATACTATTGTTCCATCATAATTCTAATCGACGACCTTTACACCCACTCTCAATCAATCCCATGGTCAACGTTTACTGTAGTTGGCTTGTGTTTCTTGCACATTCGGCAATACATGCCAAGGATTACTTCCCCCCCCCCATCGTTTGTGATGCACTCTACCGAGCACTAGACTATAACGAACGATTCGACGTGTTTGCGGCGCCGTACTCATCTTTAGGGATCCATTCGTTTTTCCAAGCCCAGGAAACATCATGGATCCTGGAAAGATGAGAACGTCGCACTGAGTGATACCAGATCCGTTTGCCGCCTTCCGCCTTATCCTGCCGCGTTGACTGTCTCATGGCACCCTCTTCTGGCTCGTACGCCGACACATTTCAAGGCTCACCCTGCATCACTTCCTGTGGAGCTTTTCGTCGTCTCCTGTGTTATAGTCTCTCGAATCGGTTTCTTTGCGAGGCCAGGACGAGGAGCTACGATACAGCCAAGCCAGTCCTCTATTGTTCCTAGAGAAATGAGAGCTAGCTGCAAGATGTTTTATCGATATCTTGTGGCATATATGCCTAGCAACATAATCTGGCAGCCTGGTCTCTAACCCTCCTTAGTGTGGGCTCAGAACCGGCCCATAGGTCTCCATCAACTGTTGCTGCGGAAAAGAAGCAAAAATAAGGTTAGTGTATATTCTATGATTCAGAGTATTCGCTAAGAATAAATATTGATGGACACATGACAGTCGCCTAATAATCACGTCACGTTCGTCAGTGTGGACAGTGATAGTTGATGTTCAAGACCTATCCTCGCTTCAGCTCGAGAAAGGAGGCATTTCGGGCGTGTTTGTGGCAAATGTAACGCCCGCGGCCGCATTGTCTTTGCGAAGTAGACGGCCTGTGCCTAGACATAGTGTGTGTCCAAGGTGTTGAAAGGACTCGAAATGGATAATGGGATGTACATGTCTGGACACAGGGCTTGCCTGTGACCCGGGATATTTAGATAGAAATCATAAGCCTAAGACCAGCTGCGCTGTCCTGTATGGTTCTTTTGAGGGTTGCTATATTTCTCACCGCGTTCTCTTTCGGATTGGTATGTATGGGCGTTGTTGGATGTGGTTGTTCTGGCAGGAGTGTTCCAGGGTGGACGCATGATAAGACGCCAGTACAGTAATGCATTCTCCATATCCGAATTTGGCTCGCAAGCCTCGTGGTTGTTATGATACACGCGCACTTGGTGCGGATACGTTTATATTTATGATGTAGGCATAACCAATGCGACCCCTACTTTTTTGTGGCAGGAACAATTGAAGAGCAAATGGAGGGACGTAATATCCGCCAAAATCAAAATCACTCAGGCAATACACGCAAATTACATACATTCATATTTAATGACACGTATACCGGGGCACCGCAGCGCCAAGAAAAAGGATAGATGATGAGGGAATGCTTAGAGCAGTTACGAGCTGACAAGGCAAAGTCTACAGTATGGACCGACGCGGAAAACACTCTTAAAAAGACGCAATTAAGTGAGCTTCAGGTGCAACGTAGAGTTCCAGTAGAATCGATTACTCACAGCCGCGGAGATGACGTTCGGTGGCCCAACGAGTGGCAATTATTCCACGGACCGTCGGACAAAGAGAATTAAAGGCCGAATTCATTGACCCCGAGTGCAGGAACGACCTCGTGAGTGACTCCTGCACCACAGAACAGAAGAACCAGCAATTTTCCTACGATATTACGATTCAACAGAGTTTTCAGCTTTGGGACGTTTGAGGAGAATACACCCTGACTTACAGGATATAGGGTATATGTAGTGGATTCCTGCTCCATGATTCTCAGAAGGGTTGCCAAGTCCCCGAGGCAAGGACTATCTCGTTGAAATGTGACGTGAGAGAGGACCTTCTTCGGTGGCGTGTGCAGAGGCTCTTCATTGCACGACATAAGGACCTGAAAGATGATATCGTGGTGAACATCTCGGGGCACTAAGAGAGTGGATGCTGAGTCTAGCCCTCACACGGTCGTTCGGTGGAAACTTAGAGGATACACTCCGGAGTCGGAGCCACAAATTGCGGTCCTGTCCCGCCGCTCGGTCGAGGCGCAGAAAGAATAACTGCCCATGAGAGGGTTGCACGCCGAGGAGGATGTACGTGTGTTTGATAGTGAAGCGGACTTCCTGGTACATTCCCAGAAAGCAAATTTTATCCACCGCACTGGCAGATGCACGCCTCGAGAGGACGTGCTGATAGAACCGAGAAATGGTCATGCTAGATGTTGCCTCTAGATGCCTTGAATTCTGAATGTAGTCGGATAGGGTCTGGGAGGGGCCATCCATTGTTTCCCCCACGGACGGGTCATCGGGAAGAATATCATCAAATGGAGGAATTGGAAGCAATGGAACGATTGGAAAATGCAAGGGGCGAACTTGGGTGGATTTCGCAGCACGTGCAGAAGCCATGATAATGTATGAGGTTCGTCTTGTAGGGTGGGGGTATGTGATCCAGACGGTATAACTTGTCTTATAAAGGGTCCGTATGGCTGACATCCAGGCTAGTACTCGCCCTAGGGCGACGAATTTTCCACGCTTCGAGGCCACGTGAAAGGGCGATGCTACATCCTTGCACGGCACACGAGGCAACCACTTTTTTCCATACATTTGGAGTGACAGTTTTGTCAGCGCAGATGCGCGCTTGCATTTTCACCGAGGCATCCGCGGAACGAGTAAGTGGGCGACTATAGAAGCACGTCTAATCCACCATTATATACCTGCTATTTGTCGCGGGGTGAGGCCAGAGAGTCAACGAAGACACCTCTTGCTGAGAACTGACATGGCGAAGTGGCCCAGTCTTTAGCTAAAATGGGCGCGGCGTTGGCCTTCCGCAAGTAATTCCAACGGATGGCTAGATACGCGTTTGACACTGGGCACGGGAGTCTTTAACCGAAAAAACCCCGCCGGTCGTGGGCAACCCCGGTCTCAAGTGATGTATGCTGGAGGCGTTGGGGCAGGGCTCCACTGATAAAGGCCACGAGTACCATAGCATATAATTCGAGATGAGGCCACAGGCGTGGGGGACTTCAACGCCATCAGTACGGGGATGCTGCAGGCTAGCCGAGGGGCGAAAGGGGGAATGATCTGCCTTGATGAAACAAGGACTTTGACAGGATTCAAGTGAATGGGAAGGGAGAAATTGAAGCGCTGAGTCGAAATTCATCAGGGCATTAAAAAAGTGTGACCGCATCAGAAAATGTCGGGGAAACATCGCAGTTTTTCTTCAAGACTGTGGCAGCTGTTGCCTCGTGGCTAAAAACACGCCTTGAAAGGATACGGCTCAAATCGGTCAAGGAGATCGCAGGTATATCGGTGTCCCACCACGGCCTTCAACGCATGGAGATGGATAAAGCGCGGCTGGGCAACCGACATCTTGATGTTTATAATGAATTGCACTGGATTAGAAATTGACTCGTCCGCGTCACTCAGGCATCTCGAGGTGCACATCCAGTGATATCCACACAGGAGGGTGGCTAGCTCGAATCTTTCCTGTCCCTTGCTGCCTCGACGCATTCAAGCACCACATCTGAATCGGACGCAAGCTCCGTGCTGAAGACCGTCCCAGGCAGTGACCTCTCGGAGATATGGCGCCCAGTTGTTGTAGCACAACCGGCAATGGCCGAAACTTGTCGCAACTGATAAGCCAGAATCTGCCAGATTCCATATCGGCCCTACTGTTGGAGACTCGCAAGCACTGCTCCCTTCCCACGACTCACTATCTTGACAATCCTCTCCCTGTTATAAATAACGGAACGCTGGAAGTCTTCATTTTTACTTGTTTATCGTGTATGATGGGTTTCACAATAGCCGAAGACCAATTACCGAATTGACTATCATCCCTATGACATGAAGGCGTGTTCCTATCACCCATTCCCAATGATTTATTTATCCGTGGCCTTCGGAATTTCCCACCGACGTGTGGCGTCTTTCCATCCAGTAGGCGTCGGGGTGTCCAACAGAGAGCTGCAATTGGCATGGCGGATCGCGATGCCACTTGCGAATATTGCATGGTTTTGTTTTCCTTATCTCTCCGCCTCGTTTTCGCTTCTGTGGCTTGTATTTGAAATGCGCAATTTATTACAGATTGTCAGCCTGGCCGAACCCTCGAGCCAGACGTGAGATTACAATTATGATTCTCTTACCTGTGAACAATACGTCACAGGGGCTATATTACATGCCTAAATCTATGAGCAATGACCACATAAGGCTATTAATATTTCTACTCGGCACCGCTGTAGTTTGATTACTTGACCTTGTTTTCGGGGTCAGTAAAAATCAACGAATGTGGCACATGAGGGAACAGGACCCAACTCACGCTTACTTCACTGTCAACAACTAGTGGGAACTCGACAACTGTCGGATCTCTTCTTCCCGATACCAATGGCTTCGGCTTTTTCGAATGGTCCCTTCAAAACTCACCTTCCCTCAATGCCACAGGCATTATTAGCAACATCTCAGAGACTGCTTTTTCAGACTGCTTCAGCGGGGCTTGCACCAGCTCCTGGTTCTTCCTTATCATCCGCTGTTGTCAAGACCATTGTTGCCACCTCCGATAGTGTCGTCTTCCTCGGCGGTTCATTCTCAGTCACGAATTTTCCAACTTGGTGGCATTCCGGGATGGGGCGGTTGCCCCCTTGTCTGGCAATGGATTGAACGGCGTTGTCAACTCGATGGCTTCGTGAATGGAACTCTTTTCGTTGGTGGCGCATTCAGTGACACTGTCAGTGGTGGGAGCGGTGGCCTGCATAACATTGCAAAATACAGCGTCGGAAGCGGGACCTGGACTTCGTTGGGAGGGGGTGTTAATGGAGATGTATTCTCTTTATCGATCTCAAATGGCTGGCTGTCTATTGTTGAGAATTTCACGGAGACATTCATCAATGGATTTGGATCTCCCGTCGGTGGTGTTACCGTTTGGGATATTGATATTGGGAAATGGATCACCTCAGGCGGCCTATATGTAGGGTCTGCAACATTGGCTCTACCTGGATCCGGAGGCTTGGAGTATATTGCAGGAAATCTCGCTGCAGCCATTGGATTCGGGGCCACAGGTTGGGCTACTGTATCCTTCAGGGGGATAAAAATGGATAACTATTTATTCACGCCACCTTCTACTTCTCTCGACGATAGCACACCCGTGACCGGTGCGTCCACGAATTCCACAGCAGTAAGACGACGCGGCAGCAGACCTCATCACACTGATAGTGTCGTTGCGTGGCTCGTTCCGCGCATTAGAGCCGCAGTTTTTCCCAGACGAAGGCATATTATGTCGAGGAACAAAGGGGAGAGGATGAGAGTTTCCATATCCCCAGCGTTCACCAGGACAATTGTGGCTTTATACTACATTAGATCGGCATGATTCTGGAAAGTGTTGAAGAATCGGTGCGGAGCCATTCGCACAACGAGAAGAACGATAGAGCGTTTGATCAGAGCTCAAGCAAACGCTTGAGGGAACTTCGGTACATCCCGCGAACAAGGATACGCTGACTAAGCGATGAGCGTTAGAGCTCGCCCATCCCCAATTCCAACAGAAAGAATGCCTGAGAATTCTGTGACCCTTTCTTTGATGTCGCGGATCTTTCCCTGACCTTGTGGCAAGGAACTGACTGCGGGCTTGGGGCTTCTTTGGCTGCTTTCTTGGACCGCCCACTTTTGATTGTCACGCGTCACACTGTCACACTCGATCCCTCGGGAGAGGCACTCCGCGTTGAAGCATCAAGCCCTTTGGAAACGGGCCTCACTGGAATTGCGGAATCCCCAAAATTTCCCTTTGCGGGTATAGCAAATGGAATATCTCTCGGTGGCCCTGGTGGATCCGCATGGGTCTCGGACCTTGTGTTTATACAGTAGCACCCCGCGGATGAGCAGTAGGTGCTGAATTAGAAATGATGTTTGATGTTTGTGCCTAGGGGGGTCAGGTGCCCGGCATGACGGTTTGTACACATTGGTTACGATCAAAATTACTGTAGAAGTGGAGGGGACACGGCTGATTTCATTTGTTTGTGGCACGCTTCCCATTGAGATGACTACCCGAGCCTGCACCCCCACCACCGAGTGACTTCGATAACTCCGAGGCTAGACCGAAGATATTCACGGTTCTTAGGATAGAAAATGCGATTCGCAATCATTTCAGGATAGGGCTCGAAGTCGAGCTTTCACTAGCACAGCTAGCCCTACCGTACGAGCGAGACCATCCCCAAATAGTATCATCACCTATCAATTTGGCACGGGCCAGACCTATGGGTTCTGAGGGATATGAGGCTTTGTAAGACCCAGAAGCATCCAGAAAGGAGCAGAACCTTCGGAGGCTATCAGAAATATTTCTACAACAGTGACCGGGAACTCACAGCGGGCGACCGAACTGAGCCATGAATTCGAGCGAACACACATGGTCCAGTTTGACTTCAGGTGCACCGGGTTCGATCAGGAACTGAGGAGAAAAATGGAAGGGGTTTCCGTTATGGAGGCCTATAGTACTTCGGGATTTGCTCGTGCTGTAGACGATCTTGCGAGGGATCCCTTGGGAGCGAGATAGCTGACATTGGAATTTGTTGAGAGATATACGACAAATATGGGGTAGGGCATAGTGTAGTTGAAGCAAAAGCAAAGCGCATGATATGTATCCTTGTGGCTTGGACCATCCGAAATCGCTCCGAAAGGACGTGGGCTTCATCATCAACTTAACTTTACACGATTGCTCGGTACAGCTTTGACTGGCATACGGAGATCATTGATGCATCAGTCGTTCCAATCCATCCTTAGCCATTTGTGACACGGCATATAAGAGGGTGGTCCCCTCTGGAAGCGGGTAGTTCTCTTGCCACTGGGCCTGCCCCGCGGAATGAATAAATAGCAGGAAACCATGAATAGAGCACTCACCGAGTCACTAGTGTACCGTTTCACGACTTCTCCGTGCGCTCCAGCACGATTTTGATTTTCATCTGTCTCGAAGTGGTCACCCCAGCTCATTGCTATCTCTCGGTACACGGGAACTTTGTTAGATTACAGCCTGCCCAATCTGTTGGTAACCTCTCGGAAAAGGTGACCCAGAAAATGCAGGTAGCGTCGTCGAGTTTGGAAACTCACTGGCAAAGATAGTTAGATAGTTAGGATCCGGAGAGGATGTGGAATCATGAGGAGCGAGAATATGTTAGAGAGGCAAGCGACCTTTGGATTCATGATCAAGATACAGGTTGAACGGAAGTGTGAAGACTAAGTGTGATTGCACATCAACGATACGCGATTTCCCAGTTCCCGAAGTCTGAATAGCACCCACCCCGTTCGAATATCATTCTTGGCGTAAGATGCAATGATGTTGTTTAATAGAGTCTGCTGATGATTGCCCATGTATTTCACGGCCAAACCCTGGAGACCACTGGTGTAAGGGATAAGCAAGGTGCCAAAGAATACAGTCAATATTATTACCTTACTCTCCAGATATGATATACGGGTCAGAAAGAAGTGCGGGACACAGGTAATAACACTCACCGTGAATCTTGACATTGGCTACCTTGGGGAGCCGCGGAGTGGTTGGTGCGGACCGGAGCGCTTGCAAGAATGCTGAGAAATACGTGAGGGCTCGAGATATGGGAGAATCCTCCTGACGACGAATGGAGAACTCAGGAAGCTCAAGGACCGATCCAAATGTTCCCAACTCGAAAGCAGAGGACAACAAGTTGAACAGTTCTGGTTTCTCCTGGATCAGGTTTCTAGCCACGACAAACTGGTTGCACCTCTAATCCAGACGACCGGAGGCGTAAAGCACAATCAGATTGAGAAGAGTGAGAGTTGCCTTTGAAAGAGGGTGATTGGCTCTGACTTCGGCCATCTCATTCAGAATTAAATCATCGAACACGGTGTGTCCGGTGGGGGTCACATTGTCAGAAGTGTGTGGTGCAGCAGGGAGGATGTCATTAGAGGGGGACATGGGAGGACTGGCAGAGAAGATTGCTTCGTGTCACTTTGGGGGAAGACGAAGAAACGTCTCTTAATGGGCCTTGTCCATTGAGTTATAACTTATAACTTGAGCTGGTGTTGCCGCGACTCCACTTGTGCTCAGCTCAGTGACGATCTCAGGATCCCCACGGCGTAGTTCATGGGTCGGATTCCCACGTCAATTTCGGTACTTCCCGCGTATTTTGACGTGGCCGAATTGTCGGGTCCTTTTATTATGCTCTTGACACTGTCCTTTGATACGTCCCCGCTGTCGGCCAAATAAGGAAAAACAAATTGTTAATTAATGTCCTGGGCCATGCACGGTGGGCTGGGGTTCGGGGTGCCCCCCACAAGCCCCGCGCAGCAGCCGGGGTCTGCGGGGTGTCCCCGCAATGCCTGGCTTTGTCTACCAAATAAGGAAATAAAATTTATCTGAGTGCACTCGGTCCTATTCAGCGGAAAGAGATGCGGGGTGTCCCTACAATAATTCCTAGCAAGCCCCACTTAGCAGAATGGGGTCTGTGGGATGTTCCCACCCTACCAAGCTGCTCGTCGACTCCCCATCCCCACGTGAGTACGGCTTTCTCCGAAAAGAGGCCGCGGCAATTCGCGAACTGTACAGTTGTTCTCCACCGTCATTCCCATTTCCGACATGAGGTGAGTTCCAACGTTCAGTGCCTGTATATTGTTAGGACTCATTCATCTTCAGTCATCGTAAGGTGAGAGAATTTAGTAGGGGGGGTCGCGTGTCCCGCGGCTTGACTGGTGATATCTTGTAGTACGAAGCCCCCCGCCATGGTTCCCTGGGTTTCCTTCCCCGAAAACGTGCTGCACGTCATCGTGGCAAAGTCAAATCTTTTCCTCGGGTGGGCCGTGTTCGCTGTTGTGTTCTTCCTTCGTCTGATGCTTTTTCCCCAGGATAACCCGAAAAAGCGGCCGCATTTAACTGCAACGATGGGCTACAAGGCCGGTATGACCCACATTATACGGGATCTCGATCGTCCCGGGTCCAGTACGAGTGTCTCACAAACTCACTGGAGAATACTCACTGATCCCAACTCTTAGAAATGCACAAGCGCGAGGTGGTGGAGGCCGTCACCATTATTGAGACGCCCCCACTCATCGTTGTCGGTGCTGTCGGTTACGTCGAAACACCCCGGGGCCTTCGCACTTTGACTACCGTATGGGCCTCGCATCTGTCCGACGAGCTGAAACGTCGGTTCTACAAGAACTGGTACCGCTCCAAGAAGAAGGCTTTCACTCGCTATGCCAAGAAGCACGCCGAGGAGGGTGGTAAATCCATCGCTCGTGAGCTTGAGCGTATTCGCAAATATTGCACGGTGGTCCGGGTATTGGCGCACACTCAAATTCGCAAGACGGGCCTCAAACAGAAGAAGGCCCATCTTATGGAAATTCAGATCAACGGAGGCAGCATAGCTGATAAGGTCGCTTTCGCCGAGGGATTATTCGAGAAACCAGTCGAGGTTTCGTCTGTATTCGAGCAAGATGAGGTTGTGGATGTGATTGCGGTGACAAAAGGCCATGGCTTCGAGGGTGTTACCCACCGTTGGGGTACGAAAAAATTGCCTCGCAAGACACACAAGGGACTTCGAAAGGTGGCATGTATTGGAGCGTGGCATCCCAGCAAAGTGATGTTCTCTGTTGCGCGCGCAGGTCAAAGTCAGTAGCTCCTATTTTCCCTACCAGATACCGCCCTGATCGCTTCATTTCAGATGGGTATCACCACCGGACGGAATTAAATAAAAAAATTTACCGCATCGGGGCTGCTGGCGATGAAGGAAATGCCTCCACAGAGCACGATGCCACGAAGAAAGCTATCACCCCTATGGGCGGTTTCCCACACTACGGTATTGTCAAGAACGATTTCCTCATGCTGAAGGGTTCTGTCCCTGGCACCAAAAAGCGAGTCATCACCATTCGAAAAAGCTTAATGGTGCACACCAGCCGCCGTGATCTTGAGAAGGTCCAGTTGAAGTTCGTCGACACCAGCTCCAAATTTGGTGTAAGTTGTGTAATCCGTTGTGTCCCATTTCCTGTGTTTCACTCATATCCTTTAATAGCATGGTTCTTTCCAAACCTTCGAGGAGAAGGCCGCGTTTCTTGGCACGCTCAAAGCACGCACATGATACATAGGTTAGATTGTATTTTATGGGTCGCGCTATGCCATGTATGCAATGAGCGATTTCAATTCCATGCCTTTGACGTTGCTCATTTCTGCTACCTACGTCATTCGGGCGAGCTGAAGTGTTATATATCACTCCGAAAGCTAACCCTTGGCCTGGCATATGATGCCAACAGGCATTCAGCACATGTGCGCCTATCCACTAATATTCGATAGGAGACTTACGGTAACCAGAAAGGAATGAAAAATGGAACTTCACATGAGCTTAGCTCGCGAGGGTCATGGCTCTAGGCATTCCTCACGAAAATGTCACGGCTATACACGACATGAGGTCAAGGTCAATTCTTCGAGGAGCGAAACGAAACAAGCACTCACACTGGTAGGATAGCACCAGGTACAATGCTATGCTACCGTTGCACAAGACACTCTTTCGAGTGTGGACAGCTCACAATTTCCGGGGAGAATCCAGGACTCCGTGAAGGTAGGGGCCACAGCTAGCTACTATATAGCTTAATTCAAGTCCGAATCGATGACGAATCTGTGGGCAGCGAGTTCCGTTGGCGGAGCATGGCTAGGAAATTGTCAGTGATCATTGATAGGTATCCACCACTGTAGGTCGCGTGCAGGAACATGCTTTACAACAGTGTATACTTGGATTAGATATACGCGGACGTCTCGTCGTTTGCCATAGTGAGAACAGGGCACATCAGTGATGTAGTGTTCCGTAGCCAGCGCCTTGCTCCGATGCTACATGAGTAATCGTACAGGAACTGACTGACTGAGATGGGCTAAATTTAGCGTGTACTAGGTGCAATCCTCCAGCAAGTCATCCTTGTATGTTCTCTATCAATTTTTACCTTGAACCAAGTATATATATACATGACAAATCCGAATGGATGCAATTAGGATATAGGGGGGAAATAATACGAAGCCACAATAAAGTATCGTGGAAAACAGGATCAGTACAGATAAGCTGCTGGGACAATGCCCTCACGTCCTGTCCGCTGATCGCGCACATACCACCACCTATCATGTTCACTCAATTCAATATTCAGAATCACTAAATGAGAAGACACTACTCACGCAGCGTCTCGATCATCCAAAACAGCTAGCTCGGCACCAGTCTGAAGCGGCAGCTCTCCTTCGCCTTCGCCATCAAACGAATATCGAGCATGAGCCGGGCGACCCTCCTCCTCTTGCTCGTATGCACCAGTAACGCCACCAGGTCCTACAGCCGGAGTCTCAGAGCGTCGCCAGCCACTCCCATCATGATCCACGTCGGCAGGCAGTCCACCAAATTCTTCTGATCCACGCGAACCTGATTGGGTTTCACGGCCAGTTGCTGTTGCCAATGCCCCAGTGCCAACGATCGTCGTGCGAGTGGCGGCATTGATGTGTTCTAGGAGTGAGGATGGTCGATGGTGTAGACTGCTATCGTCATCTTGTTCCTCCTTGGGGTCTATACTAAGTGATGGCTCTCGTGACAGCAAGGTCCAAAGAACACCGATTAAGAGCAAGAAGAAAACAATTCCAGCGGAAATTGCAATTGAGATGAGGATAATCACGCCAGCCGCAAGGAAATCTGAAAGTGAACGGTGTCAATATGATAAGCATCGAATAACCAAGAGTACTCACTGGGCTGGATGAACGAGAATGTTTGGATAGAATTGAACAGGCCAGAAATGACTCCAAAACCCCCGGATAGGGAAGTAGAACTGAGGTATGGATAAAACGTATTGCCATCATATAATGCAGAAGAGATATTTCCATAGGAGTGAGATGTAAGAGAGCCAGAGATCAGCAACATACGGTCTTGCTGGAGGACACCGTTGGCAGAATGTGTGTCTTGAAGCGGTACCATGGCGAGCTGAGATACAGCGGTAGAACCTTGAAACTCGTCCCCTGAAATGAGCGTTGTCAGGATCAATCTGGCCCCACTCCACTCCATGAGGACCCACCCAAAGAGTTCCAACTAGAACCGTCCCAGTGAAGCATAAATGGGGTCGTACCATCTGCTGATCTGTATGGCATGTTCAGTCGTATGGAGAGGTAATATAAAAGGGGGGGACACACCTGCCGGCGACGAAGATACTCCTCAGGTTCTGATCATTTATTCGGATGGCGCTCACAGGTCCAGGAAGACCTGAACCAATCGGAGACCACGTTGAATTCACAAAGTGGTACTTAGCAACATTAGCAGGAGTCCCGTCACTTAAGACCAAAGAGCCAGCAACCACAAGAGTGTCAGCGGGGTCCTATGGATGCCCGTAAGAAACGTCATGTCTAGAGTTGATTTCTCAAACGAACTTTAGCATAGTCAACTGATGTAACCTCGCCCTTTATTCCGTTGCCGAGCGCAGCCCACGTTTGCTTGATACGGTCCCAAGAACAAATGGCAACGCAAGAAACGGAGCCAGCCGTAGTGAAGGTGCCGGCCACGATGATACTATTGGCATCCGAGGGGGGACTGGATACCGAGCGAACGATCACTCCATTAGACCCTGCAAGAGTGGGCATATTAAGATGAAATTCAAGCATTCAGAGACGCTCCAAAACAAACCATTCAAAGTTTGCGGAATTGTTTGCCAGTTCTGGCCCACCAAGTCATATATCACGAAGCCTGATTCGTTTCTGAGTGTAAAATTACCGCCCACAAACAAGTGGTTATTGGAGACGAGGAGAGATAGGACAACGCCATTGATCTGATCCCCTTGCAATCCAGAGAGTGCAAAGGAGGTTGGATCGTAAAGCGCCACGGCGTCCGAGCGCGACGATGAATCATTAGCAAAGAATGAGAAATTTCCACCAAGCACGAATAGCTCGTGAGAGTTGGAAGCATCTTTCCAGAACGCACCAGCGAAGACTGCAGGCGCAGGGGTGGAAGTTGGGAGAGGGAGAGCAGCTGGAGTGGGACTAGACTGACGGGGAAAAACTGCGGCTCTGATGCGCGGAACGAGCCACGCAACGACACTATCAGTGTGACGAGGTCTGCGCTCGCCGCGTCGCCTTACTGCTGTGGAATTCGTGGACACACCGGTCACGGGCGTGCTATCGTCGAGAGAGGTAGAAGGCGGCGTGAGTAACGGTTGTCCATTTTTATCCGCCTGAAGGATAGCCCAGCCTGTGGCCCCGAATCCACTGGCTGCAGCGAGATTTCCTGCAATATACTCCAAGCCTCCGGATCCAGGTAGAGCCAATGTTGCAGACCCTACGTATAGACCACCTGAGGTGATCCATTTCCCAATATCAATATCCCAAACAGCAACACCACCGACGGGAGACCCAAAACCATTGACGAATGTCTCCGTGAAATTTCCAACAATAGACAGGCGGCCTTTTGAGATCGATAAAGAGGATACATCTCCATTAACACCCCCTCCCAACGAAGTCCAGGTCCCGCTTCCGACGCTGTATTTTGCAATATTATGCAGGCCACTGCTCCCACCACTGACAGTGTCACTGAATGCGCCACCAACGAAAAGAGTTCCATTCGCAAAAGCCATCGAGTTGACGACGCCGTTCAATCCATTGCCAGACACGGGGGCAACCGCCCCATCCCGGAATGCCACCAAGTTGGAAAAGATGTTCGTAACTGAGAATGAACCGCCGAGGAAGACCACACTATCGGAGGTGGCAATAATGGTCTTGACAACAGCGGATGATAAGGAGGAACCAAGAGCTGCTGCAAACGCTGCTGAAGCAGTCTCAAAAGCAGTCTCTGAGATATTGCTAATAACGCCTGTGGCATTGAGGGATGGTGAGTTTTGAAGGGGCCATTCGAAAAAGCCGAAGCCATTGGTATCGGGAAGAAGAGATCCGACAGTTGTCGAGTTCCCACTAGTTGTATTCAGTGAAGTAAGCGTGAATTGGACCCGATCCGCAATTATGTCGTACTGCCCATTCAGGCCTGTGCCTTCGGGGGCATCAGCGAGTCCAAGAGACACAGTGGAAGTGAAAGCGGGGGAGGAAGGTATAACATATCCACTGTAGACAAGGGTGCGAGTGTCGGTCGTAACCCTTTGGGAAACCGTGGTCACCCGTGGTTGCGCACCGCCTCCCGGGTACACGGCAACTTTGACGGATGTGCGTCGGGCGCAATCTTGGAGGTCGTTGCAACCAGGGATGTACAGATATACATCGTACGTTCCGGAAGCTGAAACATACGGGTACCAAGTAAGGGTTGGTGCATCACCCGCGGCCGTCCCGACATTCACGGTGGCCATGAGAACAGTCTGTGTTGTGGCAGCGATTGACGTGCTAGCCGTGACTACGGACCACTGGCCAGTACTTTTCACGGACGAACCAGAGGGAGAATAGCAGGAGATTCCATTATTAGATGGGATGGAGGACGCGAAGGCACCTGTAAATATATTTGTGAGATGTCGCCAAAATACATCGGATGCATCCAATACACACCGTCAGAGAGGACCTGCAACAGATGGAGCCCAGAACCTGGGCCACTCCATGATAAAAGGGTAATCTGGACGCCCGTAAGCGTCGTCGATGCGTCAAAGGTGAAATCCTGATATGGAACGGAGGGGTCGGATAGAAGAGGGCACGAATTGGAGCAAGTTAAAGTTGCTTTGGTACTAGGGTCGATATATGTGAGGGTGAGAATGTTGTTATCGGGAATCGATATCACACTGGGCATAAAAAAGGCACGTATAAAACAACCGTAGTTCCCAGAATATCATGTATGAATCACTCACTTGAAAGTTTTAGTGCCACGACCTTGAAGGAAAGTGTTGCCCAAACGAACGCCTCTGGCGGTTGCGTACTTGTTGGTGCGAACGGTAATCAAGGTTGGTGTTCCGGCTGTTGAGAACCACGAATTCCCAGGCCCATCACTGCCTGCTGGACATAACACATTTGTAATGTTATTGAAGCCGGACAATGATGACGATGGATTTGCGTTGATATCGACAGTTGTCAGGGGAAGGGGGACGAGCGAGGACGAGAAGGGTGACGCTCCACTGGAATACGGTACATTTGGGTTGTTGGTGCTATTCCCAGCACGAGTGCTAGATCCATATGTGGTGACAAAGGATCCACCAAAATATAAACTTGACCCGGAGGAACTAGGCACGATAGAACGGACAGATGGAGAGAACCCTGACAAACCGACAAAGGCGGCAGGGGACCACCGTGATGCGTTTGTGTCGAAGATTGCCACGGAACCGCCATATAACGAGGCGTCTGCCCCCACTGGCGCATGGAATGTACCTCCTACCCAGACATTCCCGGTCACAACATCACAATATAACGCGTCAACGGTGGCGTCCAACCCTGAGCCCAAGGCGACAAATTTCCCGGAGGTCGTGTTGTACGATGCAACGTTGGGGAAAGGCACCCCAGATAGACTGGAGAAGTTGCCGGCGACATAAAGGTTATTGTTCAACATACAGGCCGCAGTGATGGATCCCCCGACATTGGTTGAGCCTAAAATGATCAGGGTGCCATTGGCTGCGCGGGACACAAGGGCGGAGGTGGAGGGATCAAAGACTAAAGTGGAATTGTTGAACACGTCGAGCCCAGCAAATGAACCTGTGAGGGCGACCTTGCCCATGCGCCTAAAGTCGACTTTCGGGACGCTAGCAACGACAACATTAATGACGAAAACCAAAATGGCAAAGCGAAGGATATAGGAAGCCAAGACAGTCATGGTAGAGCAAGAAAGTCAGATGGCCTGTGTACCTCGAGCCAGACGGCGTGGACGAGGTCCTTGACGCGTCACGGATATGGAAATGAACTGGAACAAGGAACGGTTGAGGTTGGGTCAAACAAATTCGGCATCCCCCGACTCCTAATTTGGTATGATTTACAGCGCTACGGGATTGGTCTTATATCCGTCCTGTAGCTGTGCCTGGATGAGGAGATGGTGGTAACTCCCGGCCCACAGCGCACCGCCGTACCTTGACAAACCAGCGGTACCTATGGCAAACGATGCACAGTCGTGCTACTTTCGATGGTTAATAGTGGTTAATGAACATAGAGGACCATTCATTCGGCTTCAATAGATCTAGAGTTTCCCAATTGATGCGCTACCGTTTGCTCAAGATATTAGAATTTAGAAACACAAGAGGTTGTACATGTGTGCATTAATAAAAGGAGGACAGGATTCTTGTGCCCAGTTGCTGTATGTCAAGCTTAGCCCCCAAATTTTCCCATCTTTCACACTGTTAAATCTTGAATACAGGTTTGCTGACAGCATGAACTCTCTGTGAGTCGTTCTATTTTTTCGGCGCATTCCAGCTCAGTGATCCTTTGAGCGACCGCCTCTGGGATGCTGTCGCCATAAGTGATACTGACGGAGTCTCAGGGATGTACGTGGCCATTCGTCTTCTCGATGATTCAGTGAGAAAGAGATCGTGGTCGTCATCGAACGTACCGACAGACTCGGAGATCACACAAAAACTTACATGGATACTATCTCCAAGACCCTAATATCGACATTGGCATGATATTCTGGAAGAGCCTTTGTCTCTTGATTGAATATAACACTGACACTGGCCTCCGCGACCAGACCCCAGGTGACGTATGTCTATTTTCATACGTGTGCCATCTTCCCCACCTTCTCGTCCCCTGATTCTGGTGCTGGGAGGATACAGTATGCCGAACAGTACATCAATTACCTCTACTTGGAAGGCAGCTTCAATCCCAGTCCCTAGATCTGCTCTTTCCATTTGGAGAATATGTCGCCAAGTACAACTTCTCAACGCAGTCAACATCTATTACATTGATTGATATATTATCCGTGCCCACCCTCTATGCATCGAAGCTTTTCGGCTCTGGCATTCTCCATGTCCTCCAGACAGGCTCCTTAGCCGCAGTGAGGGTCAGGAACAGCGAACTGGACGTAAAATCCAAGCCCTTCTACCAAGTGCCTGTGCATTTTTCCGAAGGATTATCATTATTCGCGCCTGGGGTCCTGAGACAGGAGACAGACCCCCCGAATCATCATATCCATGCCGTCGGTTCTGAAACTCACAACACGCACCAGGACTGGACTCACTTAAATCGGCACGCAGATAGAACAGAATCCAGCAGGTAGGAAATCCACGTAATACATACGAATACCATACTGTGGTCAGAACAGTAGAAAATGGCCTGAGGTTAGATCGTTCGGACCAATTGACACCGGCTTCAGTCAGAGAGGAGGGTTTTGGGATGAAAATATTGCTGCATGTCACCAAATAGTTTCGCGCAGGACTAAATACGTCCGCATGTACGAGGCCCCATACGAATCGATGAGATCCAGGTTTTGCCGTCCCCATATCAGAGAGATCAATAGATCAATCTACAAAACAACAGGGTTCCTTTATGTATCGATGCATATCTAAAGGAGCAAGAACGAGATGCTCGATGGACGGCGTGACCTCTCGAGTCACGGTCCGATTGTGACCGGTATACTCCGTTGGAACATTACGCCGATAACTAAACAAGGGGTTCAATTCCTGGTACACTAAGTGTACCATGGTGCGTACCCTATTCCAGTTTTGCCTAGGGGAGCAAACTTAAAGCCCTTGATGTAGTCTCGCCATCGATTTATTAGAAATTTGGATCTCGCAGAAGAGATGTCGTCAGACCCCATCTCTTCTGACGACGATATAGATGACAAGCGTCCACCAGAGAATTATCCAGGGATAACTCCAACGCAGCGCGCCCAAATGGAATCAGGTCTCGTACACGTCCGATCGCTTCTTGGGGCTAGCAATTCAATTACCGATCGAGATATCCGTGAGTCCCTTTGGGATACATATTTCGATGTCGAGGGCACCGTAGAATGGCTGCTGGAGAAGCGCGAAGAAGGGGCCGAGGCGGCCCAAAAAGGGAAAATTAAACAAAAAGGTGGGTTTGATGCTGTACATTCTATCGTACACTTCCGACATCTTGGATCCACACTTTTCATCTTTTTTCTCATTCGTTTCTTGCCATCGTCCGATTGCATTATGTGTTAAACAACACTTCTCCAACGTCTTTATCGATCGAGCATAGACCTCCATTCTCAATCTGGAACTGTCGCTACTCCCGCCCCTCTCTCCGCTCTTCAGCGACTCTCGCTTGCCAGCCAGGAAAGTCATAAGACCAAGCGGAAGCTGCCCTTGTCATCACTTGCTCGAAAGATACAGCCTGCGAATACCGAGGCACTCTCCCCATCACATCAAACGCTATCTACTTCGCAACAAGCATCTCTCCCGACTCGACCGCACACCCGCATCAATAAGGACACTTCCCAAAAATCACCCCTCGTTGTTCCCACGAACTCCGGCCTTTCCAGCCTCGCCCGTAAAGCCATAGACCGTAATTCGTCTCAAAGTGAAAGTGGTTCTTTTACAGGCCCCAGAACCTCCAAGCTTGCCCAAAAGATCAAGCTAGCCCAGTCAGCCTCACAAAATAAAGGGGCAGCTCTTGCTGCAGACGATTCTGTCCAATCATCCCTCCCCCCCCTGCCCCAGGATACTACTGTCCTTGAGAATCCAAAGTCTCTGCCAGATATCCTGTTCTCCTTCGGGGCGGCCTCGAGATTGTCGTCGCCCCCAACTACTCGATCAGATATCCCCCCTGCGACCCCTATTGCAGCATCTGCATCGACGTTTGCATCGATCCTCGTCTCGGCGAAAGATATGTCGTTGCCCCCAGGGACGCGGGTACTTTTGGACAACGAGGGATTCAGATCTACGCACAACCGCGAATCCCTCTTCACTTTTAACACGCCAAGTCCTGATGATATCGTGCTCGCCAAGCGAGCGGGGACGAGGCTAGCCAAGCAGCGCGCAGGCGGGGCGTTGTAAATCTGAGGTGAGCCCCCGAAATTCCAATGACCTCAAGGCCCGTTCTGACGTCTTCGAGCTTATTAGAAACTTTTTCTAATTCATCTACTCATTCTAATTAATTTCTATTGCTACTCTCCCAACTTTCAAACAACCATCTTTCCCTCGTTTTCGCATTCAAGATGCTAACTCTTTACTTTTCAAATTGTATGTCGATCCTGACAGCTAAAGCCAACAAGGCGAGGAGTGTACCCGGCACTCCAACAAGGAAGACAGCACCCCAGCCATCTCGCACGGCAATCGAGCGCACCATGCAGCGTGCTGGACATTCTGCCCCATCAACCTCAGCCCCCACCCCAGTATCCACCCGTCCTTCGTCCCCTGCCCCTATATCACCAGCCTCCCCTTCCTTCGTGTTGGCCACGGGGGTTACAGGGATATCATTGTCCCAAGAACTGCCGCCTCCACCTGGAGACGAGCCAGCTATGAGTTATTCGCGCACGAAACTTCTCGAAGAGGCCCGCCGATCCCTTACATCTACCGATGGTGGTAAGACGGCTGCCAGTATGGTCGTCATCGGTGCGTTCGATCATTGCTCTTTGTCGCACTCTGGATTATTATATCGTTTTCATAGGCCATGTTGACGCTGGGAAATCCACTCTCATGGGCCGACTCATGTACGAGCTGGGTCCACTTGATGAAAAACAGCGTGTTGCGAATGAAAGAGCCAGTGACAAGCTAGGGAAGTCTAGTTTCTCCTGGGCGTGGGGTCTTGATGCTCTAAGCGAGGAGCGAGATCGGTATGTTTGCTTGAAATTCACACTCGTATATTTCTTTGTCAATCTCATTTTCTGACACCATGGATTGCAGCGGTGTTACGATGGACATCACACAAACTACCCTCCCCCTACCAACGATCACTCTCACCATATTGGACGCTCCCGGCCACAAAGACTTCGTCCCAAACTTGATATCTGGAGCCTCACAAGCCGATACGGCCCTCCTCGTCGTGGATGCTAGTGTAGGCGAATTCGAAGTTGGGTTTCGCGGAGGCGGTCAAACCAGGGAACACATTCTGCTCGTCCGAAGCCTCGGTGTATCCAGTCTCATTATCGCGATAAACAAACTAGACATGGTGCATTTTCTGGGGCTCTTGTCTCATGCGTTCCTGACCAGATGTTGTCTAGGTGGAGTGGTCACAAACTCGTTATAATGAGATTTGCGGGATTCTTCGCCCCTTCCTAGTTCAGTCTGGGTTTCAACCTTCTCGCCTGTCGTTCGTCCCGTGTGCCGCGATGAAGGGTGTCAATCTGACAACGAACAAGGATTCAACGTTGAAGAAGTGGTATTCAGGACCCACTTTGGCCCAGGAACTCGGTATTGTGTTCTGCATCAATGGTAGGGGATGCGCGATTCATGATTCCTTTTCCAAGATAAAATCGTGCCCCCTTCGCGAGATATAGACAGCCCATTACGCCTACCCGTTTCCAATGTGTTCCGAGGGGGTGCTGGTGGAATTTCTGCTGGCGTTGGTGTGTCTGGCCGAGTATGCACAGGGTTTCTTCAGGTCGGCGAGAAATTGCGCGTCCTCCCTGGTGATGAGATCGCGACCGTCCGCAGTAAGTTCTTTCATTTCTTTATTAGTTCGCTAATGTGTTCAATGGTTCGCAGAGGTTGAAATAGATGATCAGTCTGGTTCCTGGGCTGCTGCCGGCGCCAATGTGACCCTGTACCTGTCTGGACTCGATTTGGTCAACATCAGGTCAGCACAATGTGACTCGCTAGCTGGAATTGATAAGCAGTTGTATTGAAGCCTTTACTCTCTCAGTGTCGGTAGTGTTCTTTGTCCCCCCTCGAATGTGGTACAATTAGCCTCGCATTTCGTCGCCCAAATCATTCTCTTCGATTTGACGCTCCCCATCACCTCGGGTGCCACCGTAAGTAGACTAAGATGTCCCAAAGAAACAGAACTAACCCATCCTGTGACATCATAGATCGAGCTTTTCCATCACTCACGCGACACCCCCGCCACCATCAGTAAACTTATTGAGACGATCGATAGAGCAACCGGCGTGGTTCTGAAGACCAAGCCCCGTGTTCTCAGCAAGAATACTTCTGCACGAGTTGAGATTCGGATCAAATCTTCTCCTACCTCTGCGATCAAGGCAGTGTCTATTCCTCTGGAAACATTCACTGTCAATAAGGATATGGGCCGAATAGTCCTACGGAGGGGTGGCGAGACCATTGGTGCCGGTATGTTCTGGGGAAGTGCAGTGTAAATGATCTTTCATCCTGACACTGTTCCCCCAAACCCATGCAGGGATTATCACGGAAATTATTTCCTAACTTCCGGTTTCACCTGTTGTAGTCTTGGATGACCATACCCAGTGGAAACCCACAGAATTCCATAGTATATGCTACAATGTGTAAAATACGGCCAAAGAAAGCAAGATTCTGAAAACAAGAAAATAAGAGAGGAATGGGTGGAAGGAGATAGAAGAGACAAGATATCAAGCTGACAGGTCCGTAACATTGGAGACATGGAGACAAGGCACAGCAGAGGAGTTAGGGAAACAGGCGCGATGAATATGAATTGGGAACAAGTAAATCGTCGGTTGGAATTGAATAAAATCACTTTCCGTGGTGGTGGAAAATACCCTTGACTTCCTTCTTGATCTTTCCGAAGAGACTAAATGCGAGACAAGTGAATACGAAGCCCAAAAGAAAGCACGAAATAGTTTACCTCAGTCGTTTCTTGCGAGGAGCGTCTTTCAAAACAGTCGGAGTGGAAGTGGCACTTGAATCAGCTGGAGCCACTTCATATTCACCAGTTGGTGTCGTAGGAGACTCGGCCTCCTCCTCTGACGTGGCAGGCCCGGTGGACGGGGAAATCGGTACCGACGTTTCAGCGGCAGGTTCAGTTGCGGGCGCGATAATTTCGTCTGCGGGGGATGGCGAAACGGGGCCCGGTTTTTCAGTGGTGAGGTCAATTCCTCGGGAGACAGTCCCATGTTCGGCCACGTTCTCAGCGAGGATGGGTTCAGAAGAAGCTGGCAGCTCCGTTTCCGATGGAGCTGCGGATAACGCTGGCGCAGGGGCAGGTATTTCAGCTTCTGGGGACGTCACATCAATAGGTGCTTCTGTTGCTGCAGCTTCAATTCCTGGGGAAGGAATTGCCTCGTCAGTGGATGCGACAACCACTGCCGATTTGTCAGTGGTAACTTCACCTGTTGGGACGACCCCCTCATCCTCGATTACAGCCTCAGTGCGACCAGGTTCAGGAGAGGCCAACGGTTCTGTTTCAAGAGAAGCAGCTGACACCACTGGCGCAGGCGCGGCCATTTCAGGCTCGCGAAAAGTCACATCAGGGGATGCTTCTGTTGCTGCAGATTCAATTGCCTGGGGGACAATCGCATCCTCAGGTGGTTGCAAAACCGCCACCAATTTTGCAGTGGTATCGTCACTTGTTGGGGCAACAATCCCATCCTCGGCTGCAACCTCAGCGACCTTAGGTGTAGTGGCAGCTGGCAGTTCTGTTTCCGGTGGAGCTGTTGATAACGTTGGCACAGGCACAGGAGCTTCAGCTTCGGGCGAGGTTACGCCAATGGGTGCTTTCACTGCAGCTTCACTTGTCGGGGCGACAATTCCATCCTCCACTAAAGTCTCAGCGACGATAGGTTCAGTAGCTGATGGCTCCATTTCTGGCGAAGCCGCTGACACCACAGGCACAGGCGTTTCAGGTTCGGGCTTCGTCACATCATTGGATGTTGCTGTAGCCATGGGCTCAAGCGGTGCGGTAAGAATCGCGCCCTCAGCGGACGGGGGAATCTCCGCCGACTTTTCCGTGCCTGGAACAAGTATTGGGGTGACAGTCTTATCCTCAGCTATGGCTTCAGAGACGGCGGGCTCAGGAGAGGCTGCTAGCTCTGTTTCTGGTGGAGTTACTGTTAACGCTGGAACAGGCACGGGTGTTTCAGGTTCGGTTGATGTCGCATCAATGGGTGCTCCTGTGCCCATAGGTTCAAGTGGTGGGACGACAATCGCCTCTTCCGTGGATGGGCGAACCGCTGGCGACCCTTCAGTCGACGGGGCAGTCCCATCCTCGACTACAGTCTCAGCGATAACAGGTTCAGGAGAGGCTGCTGGTTCTGTTTCCGGTGGGGTCAATAGCGACGCTGGTGCTGGCGCAAGCATGTCAGGTTCGGGCGATGCCAAATTAACGGGTGCTTCTGTGCCCGTACCTTCAAGTGGTGGGGCGACAATCGCCTCAGTGGATGGGAAAACCACGGCGGACCTTTCAATCGGGTCAATTGTTGGGGCACCAATCGCACCCTCGGTTACAGGCTCGGCCACGATAGGTTCAGCCGGAGGTGGTGACCCCATTTCCAGGGGAGCTGCCGACACTGCTAGCGTAGGCACGTGTGTCTCAGGTTCGGGGGAAGTCGCCTCAGTAAGAGCTCCTGTTGCCGCTGCTTCAGGTGGCGGGGCGCCAATCGGCTCCTCAGTGGATGGGAGAATCGTCGTCGACTGTTCCGTTATCGGGTCAATCGTTGGGACAGCAATCCCATCCTTGGTCACAGCTTCGCTGACAATAGGTTCGGGAGAAGGTGGCGACTCTACTTCCAGAGGTGCTGCTGACAACACCAGCTCGGGCTCAGCTATTTCAGGTTTGCGCGAGGCCACCTCAGTTGGTGCTTCTGTTACCGCTGCCTCAAGCGGTGGGATTGTAATCGGCTCCTTAGTGGATGGGAGAACCACTGACGACCTTTCAGTTGGCTCAATTGTTGGGACAGCAATCACATCCTCGGTTACAGCTTTGGCGACGGTAGGTTCAGCGGAAAGTGACGACTCCACTTCCAGAGGAGCTGATGGCAACACTGGCACAGGCACGGGTATTTCAGCCTCAGGTGATGTGGCCTCGACGGGTGCTTCTGCTTCTGCAGCTTCAAGTGGTGGTGGGACAATCGCATCCTCAGTTACAGCGTCGGCCACGAGAGATTCAGAGGGAGGCAGTGAATCTATTTCTGGAGGGGCTGCTGACACCACTGGCGTAGGTACGGGTGTTTCAGATTCGGGGAAAGTTGCCTCAATGGGTGCTTCTGCTGCTTCGGGTGGTGGGGCAACAATCGGCTCCTCGGCGGATGGGAGTACCGTTACAGACTTTTCAGTGGTCGGATCAATTGTGGGGATAACCCCATCCTTGGTTACGGTTTCGGTCACGATAGGCTCAGCGGGAGGGGGTGACTCTATTTTCAGAGGAGCTGCTGACACAGCCGGCGCAGGTGCGGGGGTTTCAGATTCAAGGGAAGTCACCTCGGTGGGTGCTTCTGTTACCGCAGCTTCAACTTGTAAAGTGGCAATCGGCACCTCGGCGGATGGGAGAATCATTGCCCTTGGGTCAATTGTTGCGACGACATCGGCTGCACCTTCGGCAACAATAGGTTCAGCGGAGGGTAGCTCTGTTTCTGACAGAGCTGCAAGCACTGGGGGCGCAGGGGTAGCCGAGTCAGGTCCAGGCGACGTCACCACAGTGGCTGTTTCTGGCGCCACAGATTCGATTGCTGGGGTGACGATGGCATCTTTGACAAGATCAGCGGAGGATGGTTCTTCTGGTTCTTGTGCAGCTGCTGGCGGCCCAGGCACAGGCGCAGCTATCTCAGATTCGGGTAATGTCGCATCGGCCGGTGCTTCTGTCGGGGCAACATTCGCATCCTCAACGGATTGGGGGATCACTGCCGACTTTTCAGTGCTGGGATCGGTGGTTGGGGCGACAATCACATCCTTGGCTAGAGCTTCGGCGAGGATAGGATCAGCGGAGGGCAGTTCTGTTTCTGACAAAGCTGTAGGCACAGGTGCAACTATTTCAGGTTCGGGCGACGTGACATCGGCGGGTGTTGTTGTGGCCACGGATTCAATTGCTGGGGCGACGATCGCATCCTCTGCTACAGCTTTGACAGGATCAGCGGAGGACGGTCCTTCTGGCTCCTGCGCAGCTGCTGGCGCCACGAACACAGGTACAGCTATTTCAGATTCGGACAATGTCACATCAGCCGGTGCTTCTGTCGCTATGGGCTCAAGTGGTGGGGCAGCAATGGCATCCTCACCAAACGGGTGAGTCACTGCCGGCTTTTCCGCGCTGGGATCGATAGTTTGGGGGACAACCACATCCTTGGCCACAGCCTCGGTGAGGACGGGATCAGCGGAGAGTAGAACTGTTTCTGACAAAGCTGCAGGTGCTGGTGGCACAGGCGCAACTATTTCAGGTTCAGCAGGCGACGTGATATGAGTGGGTGTTTCTGTGACCACCGATTCAATTGCTGGGGCGGCAAATACACTCTCGGCTATAGCATCGGCGACGATAGGATGAGCGGAGGATAGTGCTTCTGTTTGTTCCGGGGCTGCTAGCACCGCAGACTCAGGTGCAGTGACTTCAGGTTCGGGCGACGTCACATCAGGTGTTTCCGTAGCCACAGGCTCACGCGATGAGGCGGCAATCGCATCCTCAGCGGATAGCAGAATCTCGGACGACTTTTCTGTGCTCGGATCAATTGTTGGAGCGACAATCTCACCCTCGGCTACGGCTTCAGCAATCGTAGGTTCAGTGGAAGCCGATGGTTCTGTTTCTGGCGGAGGTGCTGGCACCGTAAGCGCAGGCACGGGCGCTTCAGATTCGGGCGACGTCACATCAGGGGCTGCTTCTGTGGACGAGGCTTCGATTGCTGGGGGGGCAATGGTATCCTCGACATAATCAGTGGAAGATGATATTTCTCTTTCTTCCGGAACTGCTAGCACCGCAGGGGCAGGTGCAGCTATATCAGGTTCAGGTAACGTCACATCGGTGGGCGTTTCCGTGGCCACGGGCTCAAGTGGTGTAGCAACAATCGCATCCTCAGCAGATGGCAGAATCGCTGCTGACTTTTCCGTGCTCGGATCAATTGTTGGAGCGACAATCTCATCCTCGACTACGACTTCGGCAGCGATAGGTTCAACGGAAGCTGATGGCTCTGCTTCTGGCAAAGGTGCTGACACCGCGGGCGCAGGCGCAGGCGTTTCAGATTCGGACGAAGTCACACCAATGGCTGGTCCTGTGGACAAGGATTCAATTGCTGGAGGGACAATCACATCCTCGGCTACGGCTTCGGTGACGACATGATCAGCAGAGGGTGATGCCTGTGTTTCCTCTGGAGCCGTTAGCACCGCAGGCACAGGCGCAGCTGTATCGGTGTCGGGCAACGTCACATCGGTGGGCGTTTCTGTGGCCACGGATTCAAGTGGCGGGGCAACAATCGCATCCTCAGCAGATGGCGGAATCACTCCTGACTTTTCCGTGCTCGGGTCCATTGTTGGGATAACGATCTCATCCTTGGCTACGGCTTCGGGGGCGATAGATTCTGCGGGAAGTGATGACTCTGTTTCTGGCAAAGCCGCTGACACCGTAGGCGCAGCTATCGGGGGTTCGGGCGGCGTCACGGCAGCGGTTGTTTCGGATTCAATTGCTGGGACCGCACCCTCGGCGACAGCTTTGGCGACGATAGGCTCAGCGGAGGGTGGTAACTCTACTTCCTCCGGAGCTGCTGGCACCGCAGGTTCAGGCGCAGCTACTTCGGGTTCGGGTGTTGTCGCATCAGCGGGAGTCTCTATAGCTACGTGTCCAACTGGTGGGGTGACAATGGCATCCTCAGTGGGTGGAAGAATTACTGCCGACTTCTCCGTGCCGGGACCAATGGTTGGAGCGACAATCACATCCTCGGCCACGGGTTCTGCGACGATAGGATCAGCGGGAGGTAGCGGCTCCGTTCCTAGCAAAACTGCTGAGACCGAAGGCACAGGCGCGAGTATTTCAGCTTTGGGTGACTCCACATTAATGGGTGTTTCCGTGGTCGCAGCTTCAAGAGATGGGATAACAATTACATCCTCCGTGGCTGGAAGAAGCACTGCCGATTTTTCAACAGCAGTTTCAACGGCTGGGGGGATATTCACGTCATCGGTTGCAGCCTCAGGGGCGATGGATTCACCGAAGGCCGGTAGGTCTGTTTCCGATAGAGCCACTGGCGCAGGAACAGGTATTTCGCTTTCGCGCGACTTGACACCGGCGAGAGCTTCTGTTGGCCCTAGATCCTCCACTGAGGGAGTCGGCACGGTCTCGAACGCTGCAGGAGGCTCTAGGACTTCAGAACCCTTCACTGGCACCGCTATGGCCGTAATATCCGAAGGAATGAGGACTGGTTCAACGTGCACGGGTTCCGGGTCCTCAGGTTCGGGGACGAGGACAAGCTCCGGGATCTTTTCTTCAAATTCTACGGTCATAATGGGCGCAACGTCTTGTGTGGTGAGTAGCGAATTTAACCGGAGTAATAATAACGAGAAACCAACCTTTATCTGAAGTAACATCGATGGCTCGTACAGCTTCACCCTTGAATTCTGAATCGGGAAGCTGGAAAGGATAATGTTCAGTACACACCTGGAAGAAATCGAGGGAAAAATAATGCACATTCTCTGAATTGATCAAATCGATTCCGGTGAAACTCTTGATCGCCAAACCGACGTTACTGGCGACGTAGTCAAACATTGATGCCCTATTCCCATTGGGAGAAGCAGCATCAGGGACGGCAGGGGCCTTAGAGACAATCCCTTCGGGGGTAGAAGCAGCAACATCCTGGGGCACCTCATCAGTGGGGCCGACCT
The DNA here is from genome assembly GCA_014904985.1 of Hydnum rufescens UP504. NCBI lineage: Eukaryota > Fungi > Basidiomycota > Agaricomycetes > Cantharellales > Hydnaceae > Hydnum > Hydnum rufescens. Next base: position 424,538 of record MU128919.1, read on the forward strand.
CTGACGCAGTCCCAACTGCATCCCCTACAGTGGGGACGGGTGCGACGTTTATACTATCTAGGCTCGCGGGTACAGGTGCCCTCTCCAGGGCTGTTCCGTCTTCATGAACGTCCACAGGTATATCATGCAAGACATCATTTGCCTCAGCTCCCGAAGGGCCACTCCCCTCGACCTTGTAAGGTGATGGAGTAAGCTCAAGGGCCTTCGAGGGTTCCGCAATGAACTCTTGCTCGGCTTGCACCGCAGGTTCCTCCAACATAACCGTAGGCGGGGCTGGTGTTGCCAGCTCAGGCCCCTCAGTCGTAAATCCATGGGTCGCATTGATTGGGTCTTCGACAGGCGCTTCTGGTTTACGCGCAACGGATTCAACGGGATCGCTGATGGGCTGACCAGGTTCTAGGACACTATCGGAAGGTGCTAGGCCGTTGACCGAAGTTTCAACTGCCCCAACCACGGTGGCAGGATAAGATGAGGAATCCTGATCTATTTGCTTAGTGATGTTATCATTTGACGGTTCCGGAATCGTCGGGCCAACTTGGTTAGACTTCGGTTCCACCTCTTCAACATTGGGCCCGACATCTGCAGGCACAGTGGAAATCGCAGGGGCACCTGGAATGGCTACATCTGCCGCTGAGGCCTCAGGTGTGTCAGAAGACTCAGTATTCGCCACCGGCTCGGTGGCGTCTGAGGTTGTGGGGACTTCGGCCTCGGAGACAGTTTCGATGGCAAGTTCAGGGATCGGTGTAGGGGGACGGGGGGGCTCTGGGGGAGTGTGGATGATGTTGTTCACGATTCCGCTCTCCCATACGCGTGCGGTCGGGAGGTCTGTCCGGAGACGCCATTCGCCATCAACGATGAATCTAACCACAATAGACGATAGTAAGGAATCAGAAAGATTTAAATCCCATGCAAACGTCGTACTTGTAGTGAACCGTGGCATTGTATGGTACTTTAACTGTGGGTCGGTGAGAGCAATCAGCCAAGAATATATCCCATGTTAGGGACAAAGGAAAGCCGAACCAGTAGCAGTAAAAATATCACCAATCCGGATGAGATGAATTGTTTTTTTCCACTGAAGGAGAACCATGTAAGTGGAGGATACGTTGATGAGAATACATGATACAAACATGGTCGAAGTCCCCAGTCACAATAACCGAATTCGCGGCCTGTGACCTGTGCGCAAAACTAGTAAGTTCAGTAAAACGAACGAGACAAAAACAGAACGTCACCAAGTAAACGTTGCCTCGTACAACGACATTTCCCAGAAGTGTCAAACAGACCAACTTGGCAGATAGCGGGGTCTGCCGAATAAATGTGCTGACTAATCAAAGAGGCTTAACACCATTCTTGCCCAATCTATGGTTTCCGACATAAACAGTCATTGCTACGGCGTGCAAAGCGTAGGTCCCATCCCCTCCGGACGTGTAATGTATCTAGAAATGAAATCCGCTCCAGCGATTCGCGGCTATTGACTTGCCATTGGGCAAGTACGTCGTCGGCTCTACACCCCTCCAGCAAACCATCGAGGCAGCTATTGATATATTGGTGGCTCAAGCCTTAGCAAACGCCATCAACGATGTGGGCCGTCGTCTGGGTTACTCGAGGATCATGCACAGGCGTACTTTTCACTCTTCTCACTACCATTGATTCCAAACCAATTTGAAAATCATTAGCGGCCGTGCCTCGTGCCTCCCATAGAAACGAGCGGAGGCTTTTGTCAGCTTTACTTCATCGCGTCTTGCCGTTCCTAGTCCTTCATTTTTTTGCTAACCTTGATACAAGTCCATTATTGGATATCTGGCTGATTAGAGATTGCAGTTTGCCAGGCAACTTTGAAATTTCTTGCTTCTTCCCTGTGAACTAAGCACAGCAAAACTTTCGGGATATGATTTGGAGCTCAACTAGCCCCAGACCTGTTTTCAAATCACTCTCAAATCCTTTTTGAAAAACACCATTATTTGGCAATGATTTGGCCATATTTGGGCTGCATGAAACCCCCTGTTGTCCACTGTATTTTATTACATTTTGAGCCTACTGTAATTGTAATTCAGTATTAACTTCCCTGCGTTTTTTTTGAAGTACTACTCTCAGGTAATTTTGTGATCATAGCACTTGGCTAGGTATTTAAGCCCTTTCGCACAACTCCAGGAGTCTCCAAGGTCTCTGTCAGAAAAGATTACATTATTCGCTGTCACTGTATATAATAGTTGTAATTTCCTAGTGGCTATTGCAATATGGCAAATATTAATTATTTGATGAGCAGGTCATTTGCGGAAAGTCAAGACCCCATAGAACACCAGTCGATACACAGCGCATATTATGAGCAATGCGCCCACGTAGAAGCAGGTGCAAAATCGGGAATATCAAGGGACTGCCCGTGCAAGAGATTACTAGATTAGCAGCTGGTGGGGCTTAGTCAGCGGCGGGTGGCCACCGACCTTGATAACATCACCCCCTGTGATGGCGCACTGACCCCTCGGAATCAACGAGCTCGGAACACTGCAGTGACAGGACCCGTCCGCTAGAGTAGCACAAGTGAAGGTTTCGCCCCCAAAGTCGTTCTGCACTAGTAAGCTGAATGCAAAAGTCTTCTTGGGTTTGTTAGGCAGTCCGTCAAGCAAAAAAAAAGTCGTGAAGGACATGCCTGATAGTCAATCCAGTGGGCCCAGTAGTACCAGAATGGCGGCAAACTAGACGTCCGGACTATGAAACCCTGAACACACTGGGAAAAAAAAACTATTGAGATAGTTTCGTTGCCGAAGCTTATTTTCAGTTACGCACCATCCAAAATCCTATAAAGAACCCCACACCAGCTAAAGCACCGACAAAATCCGGTAATATAACTGCCACTGCAAGAGCCTTGGGAAAATGGTAAAAGGCGGCTGCCTTTCCAGTGGAGTAGGGTGGCGCACCTGGGCCTCCGCCGCGTATAGGCTAAGAAAGAGGTAAAATATGAAACGACAGAATGCCCAACCACTGGATTTGAGCCCAATTGCCCAGTAACTACTCGTGGAGCACCATGGTCACCATGAACAGAACAAGTGCAGAAGAGAAGCACGTACCCGATGCAAGAGTAGAGCAGAGAGCAAACCAATAGATACGGTATGAATATTACCGTGTTCGCAATCGTATATGCACCAGCACCATACAACCCATTATTGTGCCTTGGTGTAAAGAAGGTGAGATTCAAAACAAGACGCCTTCAAGTTGGCCCACATACTCTCGTATAAACACAGGGCGCTCCTCCAAATAAAGAGGTACAGCGGCAACACTGAAGAAAGAAAACATGGGGCGGATTGCAACGATCACTTGGCAAGTGATCTCACCTCATCGCACTGAAAAAAGCGACCGAAAAGTAATGGGCCTGATATAAAATGTCCAATTCTTCGTCCGGACAATGGCATGAGACGATTAACTGACCGATATGCGATCATTGACCCGAGCATCCGTCTTTTCCATGTGTAACCAAACCGTCGCCATCAATACACTCATCATGCCTTTCCCGAATCATTTAGCCTAGAAATCGGATTGCGGGGGCGACCATACACGTACCATACATCCAAACTCGAATCCCAGCGAGTATGACATTGCGACGAATGATCAATGCGCTGCGTTTAGTGAGGATCCAAGTCCTCCTCAACTCGCGAACGACTCGATAACTCCAGGACTTCTCGGTACGGATTCGTAATGGTTCAAAGACAGTCTTAAACCCCCCAACTGTTGTACCTGGGCTGTTGGATGTCATAAGCGTGCTGCTGCGCTCGTCGGATTCAGAGCCAGAGGAAACAAGACTCGATGTATGGGCGATCCATGCGTCCGCGAGTTGTTGCACCCTTTCGTGATCCAGGATCCCAGTTTCCTTTGCTACATTAAAATCGGTATTGATGATATTGATTACGTGATCGGCAGGGTTCATATGCAGGGGGCATGGATATCCGATCTTTGCAAAATACGACACGACACCATCTTGGGAATCCAGCGTGATGTTTAGGCCTCAAAGAAATGGCTGATCAGATAATGGACATACTCGTAGGACCCTGGTATACGCAATGGCCACCAGCCAGAAAGAGGACCTTATCGAATAGACTAAACGTTTCGAAATTCGGCTGGTGGATGCTGGCAAGAACGACCGTGTTGGTCTCCTGAGCGAGCCGTTTAACTTTACGGCACGGAGATCAGATCAGCGGGACTCGGACGTTGTGAAATACGGTCTCGAATCGCTCACTTGCACTGGCAACTTGATAACCAGTCATACTGTCAAGACCGCTCGTAGGCTCGTCACATAGGAGAATTTGAGGTTGAGTAACAACTGATGATGCGATTGTGACACGCCGTCTTTGACCTCCAGAAATTCCTCGCTGGAAGTGGGCTCCAATGCGATTCTTTCGCACGTCGGTGAGGCCTAGAGAACGCAAGGTATTTTTCACCACCCCATCGATCACGTTTGCTGGTGTATCGTGAGGCAATCTGCCCAAGAAAATAATGTTATAGAGATGAATACTACACCATTTAACTGAACGCTCACGAGAGCAGAGCCGAATATCGAATATTATCCTTGACAGTAAGGAAGCCATGGAGGGCATCGTCTTGGGCAACATAGGAGCCAATATCCCGCATGCTAAAGTTCTGACCGTCAAATGTGATCTAAACAGCATCGTTCTTAAACCCCCGCAATAGAAATAGGCCATAATAAACACACCGAAGCGCCAGGATCACTCGAAGATACTCTCTGGCTAACAACATCCAGAAAAGACGTTTTCCCAGCACCTGACGGGCCCATGACTGCACAGAGGATACCCAGTTGAAGGTTTCGACGACACGAGGTTTAACGATTGGATGAACACTTACTTGCTAGAAGTTCCCCGGATTTGACTGACCCAGACTGGGAGTAGAGAATCACTTTATCGCTCTTGGGAGCGCGCAAACTGAGGTTTTGCCATTCCAGAATGTGATCGCTCGGAGGAAAGGCCTATCACAGTGTCCATTAGGTATGCTTGTTATTGAAACCCAACGTCACAAAAACCCACCTCGAGATCAATTTGCATTTCAGTGACCATACTTCAGTCGCAGCAAGAGTAGCACAACGAAGGAAAGGGAAGGTGAAGGGCGAGGACCGGGCCGAGAACCCACGAGACTTGATAGCACACTATTGAGAGCACGGTGACTGGATCTCTCCTATAAATGGCCAGAAACGGCATTCTGACGTGAAGATTTCTGATCCAAAACGGGCAAACTTTTGGCCCTGTGCGATTGAAAGAATCTAAACTACCGAAGCTTTGTTCGCGGCGAGCGGGTTACCCAACTGTCTCAACAGGAATCTAGAATTCAGCTAGTACAGCTACCGTAATGTTTGAATGCGATCGGCCAGCTGAAGCCGGGGAAAAATAGTCTACCGGCAGAATCCGATTATTCAATTATACTGATCAGTTGTTACGCAAGTGGCTGCGCCGATTCTTCAACGGCTCTGGAAATGCACAGCAAGCAGGGCGGACCAAAAGACCCGGGGGAATAATTCTCTATCGAGGATTGAAAGTAGTATCACCTAGTGAAGGCGAAGGGGTTGAGCCCATGTTGGACAATGAACAACATTCCGGGATTATTGAGGCGAAAGTTGTGAACGGTGTGCAGTATGCGTTGCTATAAATGGCGATAGACTACTGTATACGCATATCGAGCTGCATATAGTAGCTCACTGACAATCCCAAGTCTCGGAGTCATTCCGACATGGTTTCGGTCACAGGTCAGGTTGTCACGCGTCACTCGCTGAAACTAATAACGTTGGAGCTCATCAGCAGTCTCTAATTTTGTGGAATGAAGAACCTCTTGTGTGTCGCGGAGGTACAAACCAGTGGGGTATGTACATGGGTACCTACGTTATATATAGTAAAAAAGGGGGCGGCCATAGGATAGGCCGGACAAGCGGAGAGGGTGAGGCCGCAGACGAGTGGCACGTGACGTACGCCGTAGCCAATAACCGCCCATTTCAACATCTAACCCATTCAAGCATACATCCTCCCAGTCGCACGAAGATTTTTTACGAACATGATCGGCATGGGATCGTAGAGCAACCGTCCCGAAAGTGTATATCTGTGAGCCTCCGTTTCCATGTCAGTATGCTCTTCCATTCAAATTGTTGAGCGATTTGGCCACGATTATCGATTGCTCCCCTCTGTCTCACCACAACCGAATTGGGAATTCTCAATGCAGTCCATCAGCTCGCCATTCATGTCCCTCCGTATGTTAATTCTGACGATAACAGGCACATTCTTGACGCGAATCGTCTGGGACACCGCCACGGCCCTAATTAACGTTAATCGCAAATGTATAGAGTTTAATGCTTTGCATAGAAGACGGCGCTAGACCTTTGATTCCCCTCCGTGGACTCTCGTCGGATCCCGGGTGGCTTCCACGTGTTGTTCCAATGATACTGTATATCAGAATTCTCTCTAGGACATGTCGCATATAGAATTGATGCAGTTGTGTAGTGCTGACCTCCAATACCCCAATGCTAAGTATTGAGTCAACCTTGGAAGTTGAACGAAAATCCTGGGACCGCGATATCTTCCAAGAATTTAGAGCAATTTCTAGAGGTCTACTTAACGCAGGAAGCACTCTCGAACTGGAGGTCAAGCTTCGCGACGTACCCCAGGATCGACTACGGGTATATATGATCCGCGAGTACCATAATTCGGTAATTCATTTTGCAATCACGCCCACATTGAATACACTCAACAACGCAAAACAGCCATAGAGCAATCCCACAGGATACGCAACCAGTAATCTCTGGTCAGACATTCGTAGCACTGTTACGAATATCCCTGAAGCTGCATACGTGCACCATAAGATTGATACGATGGAGAGAATATATCCCAGCGTCCCCCTCCAAGGAGAACCCCAGCGTTAGTTCAAGAGAGACCGTGATTGAAACATTATGATACATACTCCAGAGTGAAGACAACGCTAAACGCGCCGACACCAACCATGGGTAAAAGACAATAGCCAAGGACAGATGCCACTCGATACGCGTCGATTCCAGATTCCGCCATGAGGTTGAGAAGTATGTAAATAGAGGCAGATCCAAGTAAGGCGACACCATATATATAGCCAAACTGCGGTTTTCCCGACTAGTCATAGCGTAAGTAAAAATAAGGCATGGTGAATCGCATTCGTACGGAGAACCAACTCACGAATAGAAGGAAAAGAGCAAAACAGAAACAAAATATTATAGGGCCTGCAAGGTCTGCGTCATCCATGATGTGTTCGTCGATCTTCCGCAGAGGATTTAGAACGGTGAGAGATTTTGAACCAATGTGGCTAAAGTTGATGCCAAGTTCTGGGATTAAAAGAAAGAAAACACGTCTAAATGGTGAGTCAACAGGTGAGCTGCGGTGATACGAGCCTTGCAATAATGGAGGCTCTCCCTCGAAGCCACCGGTCCCAAATGCAGCCCACCATGGTCCCACTGGTTGTATGGATCCACCGAATCCTGGACTTGGCCCATCGCCATTCCCTACGACAACATTCCCTTCTAGGTTTGGCCTGCTTCCATAGCCATACGTGTCACCGGAGTAGAAGTCAAGGCCTGGCTGCTGTTGGTAGTAGGGCCGCTGCTGGCCTTGTTGAGAAAATGAAGGGTTATATGGATTTTGGTTAAAGATGGACATCTGCAGCTGTAGGATGGAAGGGAGTGAGTCGCGAGCTCTACGTCGGCAAAAGCCGGCGTTGAATCGTACTTCAATTTGTTCCGTTTGCGTAGAGCCTGTAATGGTATGACCATAAACGCCCTCCTAATGCTTAAGTGCTTATGACGATCCCATTTTCTTCTGTTGAATTTAGCCTCAGGTTATCACCCCTTGATATTTCTTTATTCCAACTTCTTCTCATACGTTACATCTAGAACGAGTACATCGAAGAGGCCATTAAGCGTCATGGACGAAGATTAGACCACGAGGAACGAAAGTAAGATCAGAGGAATCATCTCATCGAACTCGGATTGACGCCTCAATTTCAGACGGAAACGGACCGCTCGAGAGGCTCACAAAGCTTCAGCGGTTGCGCAGAAACTTGTCGGCATAAAGGCTAAAATATTACATGCCAAGCGACATGCTCAAAAGGTTCAGCTTAAAAAGACTTTGAAAGCTCATGACGAGCGGAACGTCAAGCAGGCCGACACGTCGGCGATACCAGAGGGTGCTCTCCCGACATATCTTCTGGATCGTGAAGGTCAACAAGATGCGAAGGCCTTGTCCACCGCCGTCAAGCAGAAACGAAAGGAAAAGGCCGCAAAGTATGCCGTGCCCCTGCCAAAAGTCCGCGGTATTGCGGAAGATGAAATGTTCAAGGTGTTGAAGACGGGCAAATCCAAGTCGAAAAGCTGGAAGCGTATGGTCACCAAAGCCACTTTCGTTGGAGAAGGTTTCACCCGAAAACCCGTGAAGATGGAACGCTTCGTTCGGCCTATGGCCCTCCGTTACAAGAGAGCGAATGTCACCCATCGTAAGTCACCATCTCATCTCATCGCCTGCGCCCCAATTCCCTATATAACGCTCCATCTCCAGCCGATTTGAAGGCAACTTTCCAATTACCCATCATTGGTGTTAAAAAGAACCCCCAATCCCCGATGTATACACAGCTTGGCGTCATGACAAAAGGAACAGTGATAGAGGTCAACGTCTCCGAGTTGGGATTGGTCACCACGGGTGGAAAGGCTGTATGGGTGGGTGCATTTCCTCCATTGGCCATCGCTTCCTCAGCATTCATCCGGTCTTGCCTTTTCTCATCCAGGGGAAATTTGCCCAGGTCACGAATAATCCCGTAAGTAACAACTGGAAGCCGTGAGGTGCTTCATTCTCATGTCTTTCAAAAGGAAAACGACGGTTGCATCAATGCGGTTCTTCGTGAGTCCAATTATGGTCAATCTGATCTGTACGACACATTCTCACTCGAATTTCCTCAGTCGTGTAAACTATGTACAACAATATTCCCTGACCGAGAGAGTTCTAGGATATAAACCATGCACATGAATTATAATGTCAATTCTCGAACCGAAATCCTTCGTGGTTTCACAAGCTTGGCGAATAATGATAATCAATGGCCAAAATCGATGCCTACGCATTGTCTCTTTGTACCTCCTTCAGTTGTTGGATGTAGACCTCCAATAAGGCCTTCATCACCTGTTCGACAGGGGTTGTGGCATATTCGTGAATCCAAGCGGGAAGTGAGTCCCGAATGCTTATGTTCGTCCATTGCTTGAACGTCTCCAGGTCAGGCGACGCAGCCCCGAGTTGATGTAATTTTGGGGTCTCGATGTTTTGTGAATTGCAGTGGTATGTTAGACCTTGGATACCGACGTTGACCGGAGATGTGCTAGGTGTCATCGATGGGTTTGTTGTGACAGGAGAGGCAGGCTCATTGCCCTTCGCAAGATAGCCCAGGCCTTCGACTGCTGGCTGAACACCTATTTCTGGGATGAGCTCCGATTTAACTGGGGGGATCGACCCTGGGCGCTTCTCCAATCGTCGAACTTCCGACAAAGCTTTCTCAACCGCGTCCTTGAAGGCATTCTGCATCGCGATGAGCTGTTCATATTTGTGGAAATCGAGGGCAATGTAAAGGGTCTGCAAGCCAGCTTTTGTTTTGGGCCGGGGAAACGTGCTCCGAAAGTCATAGTCAAGACGCTTGACCTCCGTATGCTCTGTACTTTGCATCGATATGTTCATTTCGGGCATTGTAAACACTTTGGCGCCTGGATAATAGTCGAGCCACTTGTCCGCAGCCGGCATGTCTCCACCCCGGACCTCGAAAGATTGCAGGGCGAGATTGAGATCGCGGAAGGGAACGTGCTCTTGCGATCGCACATTTCGGAGAAGATCGGCTTGGACCTCGACCACCTCAAACTGAGTCATCCGAGTGTCCGCTTGATTGAATATCGCAAGACGAATTTGCATGACTTTCAGATTCATGTGTTGGATGATAAGGAAGTCTGCCCGATCCGTTTCTCTGAATTTACCCCGTGAGGATCCCAGCATCGCGCTCGCCATACTGGACAAGGGATTTGGCCTTTTCAACGTTTGTGTCGCTCGATATGCCTGGGATTCGCGAGCTGCACCCTCCTTCTGACTCCGTATCAGTGTGGACACTTTCCCCCCCACAAGAATCAACTCAGAGACGGTCATTATTCGTGCACCGGCTCGGATCATACCCCCTTCTACGGCGAAATGTAACTTAACCTGTCGGTCACCGGGAGTTGCGTCTGTTCGAGTGGGGGCCCAATCATCGTGGACAGTGGCTTCCATAGGATCAGCACTGAACAAACTAGTCACTACGTAATCCTCCAGGTCCACAAAGTGGTGCATACCGAAGCAATAATATCCTCTTGCCTTCATACTGAGCTTCCACGTTCAATTCTTCACTTTTTATCGTAAGCTCGAGGACGGTGGAATGTGTGGCGTTCTGAACATCATGGCGACGCCGGATCGTCTCGAATGTTAGACGTGGTATGGTAAGCCTGCCCGATATCGCCCGCACAGCATGAAGGTCCACATGCTCGCATGAGAATGAGACCTCAGAGAAAGTATCAGTGAGATGACTGCGAAGTACAATAGGCTGAAGTTCGAGAATGAGCTTGGTGATGGCCTGGCCAAGATCTACCTGGACCTTGAGGGACTCAATCTTCACCAGGACACTGGTCGCAAAGCTCTTCTTTCCAGGCACCGGAACGGATAGTAATGGTGGTGCATCGGGAACGCTTGAAGGGGCTGGTTTTGACAGTCCCTCGAAGACAGGAATGCGGTCCAACCACACGGCCTTGAAACATAAGATATCTTGGAGACGGCCGAATCGAACACTGGCTTCGATTTGGGTATTGGCTACGACGGACAGAGTGTTGATCTGATGGTCCATATCTTTCCCGGGACCTGAGAAGGTAATAGCCAGTGTCAGATCGCGAGCACTGGCATTAACGCAGTCGTCAACGAGGTATCCGTGGCGAAGACTAGCTGTAATACCCTCCACAGAGCATACAAGAGACGTCTCCTGAGCACCCGGAGCAACTCGGAGGAGGAAGCCACCACTCTTCCAATGTAAGCCAGACGAAACATTCACATCTGGCAAACTTGTAAACTCTAGTTCAGATTGGTCGATACGAAGACTACACGTCATCTCCATGGCTCGCATCATGCTTGGGGAAGAGAGAGATGTACTGCTTGAAGTCGTACCGACTGGTGTGCGGATCTGTGGAGTGTTTGGGATCGGCAGTTCCTGAGCGAGGCGATTCTCAACGTGGCGAGTTATTTCAGTGAGAAAGGGAAGAATGGACGGGCTGATAGTATTTTTACTAGAATGAATGACGGTGTTAAAAATTAATCGAGAGGGGGTCGATTCGTCAGTAGCAGGGGCTATTTTTCGGGAGGCTGGAGTGGCATGATACTCGAGCCATCCAGTTACCGTGGGCAGCCTGAACATATCAGTCTCGACAGGTAACCCCTGGGAGAAATCGCGCAATCCTGTGTCAGACACGGTAGCTGGTAGTGTTGTCGAGTTATTTGGCATCTCGTGCAACTCATTGGGTCCATGAAATCGCACTTCTCCACTCTGGAATTCGAGGGATAAGCGAACGTCTGAGGTAGGAAGCGCCGAGTACGCAGGACTGATCGAAGATGTTGGGCCGGACTGATCGTCTCCAGGTTCATCTCGAGTCAGGGGGACAAAGCGTTCAAAGTGCTCTTTCCCTTCGCGATAGACATCGATCAAAGAAAATATATAGCTAGGGAAAGATGGAGCCAGATCCAGCTCGAACCCACTGACGTCCGCACGAATCCACATTCGACGTGAAGTAGCCGATGCCCTCGAGTGAACTTCCGCTGACATGTTCGGATATCGCATCCGATTCAATTTATCATGCGCATCACTTTGAAAATGCTGCGGTAGATTTTGATCAAACCTACCATTATTGTCAGTACGGGGAAACGTATCACAACAGTAGATATTCACCGAGGAACGAACTGGAATGCAAGCCCGAACATCCGGGCGTTTCCAGTTTCATCACGTTGCGTGACAAAATCTAATGATTGTACAGTCACAAGAAACGCTGGAGCCTTTTCAGCTTCGAGTGAGGCAAATGTTGAAGGGGCCAGAGCAGTGATAGTGGTTTTTAAACTGAGAGGAAAGACAATTCCGATGCGCCTTAGAGAGATCGAGATGACTCGATTCCCAAACGGGGACTGCTGTGCTTGCGGCGGATTTGAGCTCTCCATACTTCGCATGACATGCTGTGTCTTCTTTTTCATTTCCTGCAGTTCGAGCACTCGCTGTTCTTTGCGTTGAAGCATTTCCGCCTACGAAGACATTAGATACTGTCTACGACGAGAGAAAGTAGGGTCCAACCTGAACATAATCAACCAGATTTCCAAGCTCGCCGATGGCAGCTGGCATCATTAGGGCGTGAATCTTGTCAACGCTGACAGTAAGATGACGCATCTCCTGAAGACCAACCGCTTCTTGCGGCGACTCGTTGTGCACCAGGCAATCCATCACCATATAGGCGGATCTATACTGCTCTCTGTCTGTGGAGCGAGTCCTCGCCACAGATGTATCGTGCACAAGAGATAATGCAAGATTGCTGACTTCGAGTCGCCACTGCAGCCCGGATGGATTTGTTGATCGGATTCTCCCCCGAATTAACGGGGAATCTAGATACTGGATGCATGTCGGCCCCTGTATACCAATGCTGAATCCATCTAGTTTGCCGGAAATATGATAAACAAACGGGGTTGATGGGGCTTTGGATGGCGTCTTGCGACGGGTCTGTGTAAAAATATCAACAAGGTCATTGAAGTCCTGGCCAAACTTTTGCTGGACGACAAGGATATCGTCCATGTATTGCGGCTTCAACATCAATTTGAACTTGTCAATGGTAATGGTCGCTTGGACAGTGGAATACTGGAGCACTCCGGAAACCCTGAAGGAAGGCAATTCGAGTTTCACGGAGGAGTCCGCCTCGGTTATCACAGACCCCAAACCGTCCGGTTTCGCAGACAACACGATAATTTGGGCAGGGATTTCCACACCGCCTGACATTGTCTGTAAATCGGGAGTCTTTCCAAAGAGCATTATGCGGTACAATGTCCAGGAAAGCCATGTGCCATGCATTATGTGCAGAGAAACATTGACGATCCGCACCGAGGCTTGGAGATCGATGTCTTTCGGAAAGAGTGGTGAAGTCTGGGACTGCAACTCTACAGGAGCAGGAACCGATTGATCCATCCCAGAGAGAAGTCCCTTAAACATTGTATTGTACGCACTGAAACCATACGGTCAGCAAGTGACCTTGTAAATGGTATGGCTACATACGGGAGATATTCTGCACTCCATTCTGTGATAAATCGATAGAGTTTTATCGCGCTGCGTGGCACACTGAGCTTGAGGCCTCCTAGGGAGACTGTGCCTCGAAGTTTACTGCTGTCTAGAATCATGCATGCTTCGCCCCCCAGTGCACTCAGAGAAGCCAACTTTGCTCGTTCCGGGCCGAGGACCGATAGCTCTTCTGTTGCGTTCGCCTGTAGTGTGAGTTCTCGGCTTCCTGCTTGAACTGAGAGGCTAAAGGGCGTCCCCGTCATGGAAGAATCGGGATCCAACCCCGAAAATACTATCCCTGTAGTACTAACGCGCAAACCTGTTGCCCTCATACCGAAATTTAGCAGTTGTGCAGAGGCGAGAGCTTCGGCTTCGTCCACTTCAAGGAAAATCTCCACAACAAGAGACCGAGGTCTCGAGGACACCATGTGAAGGTCCGTGTTGGGGGCCGGCCGATCACTCTTCAGACGCAACAAGGTCCGTAAGAAAGACAGCGAGGAAGGTAAGATGTTCCACCGTGCTTGCGTGATCGAGCATGAGGCAATAATATGTACAGTTCGGGATCTCTGATCAACAGTTCCGACTGGGGTTGATGTCCTGCTTGTGTTGGATCCCAACAAAGGGCGTAGGCCTTCGCGTACATGGATCCGCACGGATCCGACTTGAAGCTCCGTCCTGGGAACGAGAGGATCCCCTAGGCTAAATTTCAACTTGTGAGTTTGCAATGACACCAAGAAAGGTGGAGACTGAGGGTATTGATCGGTCGGCGACGGCGTGGTGGTGTCATCAGGGAATAGCAGCCTTAACACGGAAAGGTTCGTGACATTTTCGAGATCAATGTCGACAACGTCATGGTCGAAACGTTCCTTCAGTAAGCGAACTACTTCCGAATAGAGATTCGTGCTTGTCGGCTGATCCATTGACAAGGAAATCTCTCGCAGGTCATGGGGTTCAATCCGTCGAATGCAGCCCCGGAGCATTGCGATCATAGCCATTGATGGATCCGACCGCAAGGCTTTGGGACGTCCTGAATTCACCATAAATGAAACTTGTGCCCGTGAGAAGGGATCCGGAACTGCCGCCTTGGGATACTGTAACAGCTTCACTATGAGGAGACGGCGAGCCTGCGCAGCCTGCTCTTTATGAGCCTTCATTTCCATCAAGATCGCGGAGGCGCACAACATGTAAGCGGAAGATATTCCGAGCACAACACTAGGCGAGACATCCGTAATAGTGCACTCGATGTCTCCCAGGACAGGAGACACCGAGATCCCTAATGGCTTCAGGTTAATATTGATGGAGCTAGAATCGACTGTGATGTGGCCAGAGGGGACGGAGGTAGATTGATGTGGTAATGCTGTGCGGAGGAGGACATCCATCTTCCGAAAAGCAGCGTGAAGTTGGACAAGGCCATTTGATAATGCGTGACCAGCACAAGACCCTCGGGCAATCTGGACAGCAGCAAGACACAGCGCAGTTGGACTTGATAGTCTTGAAGCAGTCCGTGGGTCCTCGTCAACCGATCCACTGTCTTTAACCATTTGCCAACTGGATAGGCGCCATAAATGGAGCCGTGCATCGATCACATACATCCTAGGTATGGGGATCTTGCTACCGGGTCCTGAATCCATATACGCGATGAGAATCTGGTCCAGGCGTTGGTCCATTGTAATCGCCTGGGGCGCATGAATATTGATAATGTCTACCTTGGTGACAATGGAAACTCACGATGTTGCTTTGGCCGTGCACGATGCGGTTTATGACGTCGTTGATCAACGGGGTCAAGAGAAACTCACACTGACGCCGCGACTGGAGACGCATGAGGGTGATGTGCAGGTTATCGCGTGCATCGGTCGCTACAATGGCTGGGTCGTACTTTGAGGGACTTGTCATCCCCTTGGTATCGATGTCGTCGGCGAAAAGCGGTTGAAAAGGCTTGTTTCCTTGATTCTAATTCTGCATATCAGTAAGATTGAGGGGGGGAACGAAGGACACCCGCCCTGACCTCGGGAATGAAAGACGAAAGTTGGAAAGGTTCGGCTGAAACCGCTGTTCGGTATCGCCGGAGGATTCGACGATAGGCTGTAGCATATGTGTCATCTTGATAATTTGGACGTCAATGGATCCAGGACCCCCCGACCTAGTGACAAGTGGGAGGCAACTTACTCCCGTCATCTTGAACCACAGATTCCTCGGGATCAGATACCGACCCTAGGCTTGTGTCATCACCACTATCTGACTCGTCACCGCTCGACATATCATCATCTACAAAAGGGTTTATTGGCCGCCCGGGGTCTCCAGGACCACCCTTCCCCAGAAGTTTTCCCCTGGTCTGACTGGCAACATAGAAAGGGGTAAGGTATTTGCCCGGTTTAGACTTGAACTGTTTCGACTCACGCAAGCTGTTCGTCTCTGTCCAATAGAGAGATTCCATGGTCGGACGAAGTCGATATCTCTGAAGGTGAAACTTGTGAGGCACCAGATACACTTGAAGATTCCGAGAACGATGCTGAATCCGCCTCCTCAGGGTCTGGTGTAGTAATAAAAGGGAGCACTAAAGCATGGTCTCGTTGATATGCTATCGGCTTTCCCATAAGAGAAGGCAAGGTATAAAAGGGGGGATAACGCTTGACTCACATCCAATGTCAGAAGACTGGCCGCTCTCGTACAGAAAAGGCGCGCGGCGAGTCGGCGCATCTTGTGCTCTCACAAATAAATTCTGTCGTAGTGCATCTTCACGCCAACCAGGTGGAGCATCATAGAGATCGAGATGAATATCGAATGTAGCCGCGGCGACCTCTAGCCATTCTTGGGATAATGGTGGCTGGGAAATATTTGACTGGGCCAACAAACACTGGGCTTTGACTAGGGGAATCACCAGGCTCTTTACGTGTCGGAATTCCTTGCCGGCGAGGTCATTTGCATCGTAACTAACGCCATTGGGCAAGGCCAGTCGAATGGCAGCGTCATCCATTCGCCACGCTATGTCCAAAGACTTCAGGCGAGTTTTGAGAAAAGTAACGTCTGGATCGAAAGTGAGGATGAAACCCTCGGAAGGCGAGTTCAGCGGATCGCTAAAGTTGATTCCAAATGCTGTGGAAGCAGATATCAATGCTGCCAAGAGAACAGGTGATATATTCCCCTGAAGTGCCCCAAGCTCGATTTCCCAAAGGCAAAGGTAGGTCGCATTTTGAGGTGGATGACCAAACAAGCGGTTTCCATTGATGTCGATTCCTATGGTGGGGCTCTCATCCAATCTTAGTTTCTGTAGTTTCAAGAAGCCTACCATTTAACGATAGAGACGCCCCCTGGGGCCGAGGGACGGAATCAAAATTATGCATTGCAGAACAATCGTCGATTGCGGAGAATTGCAGTGGATGGGTATTTAATGTCATCTCTAGCGCTTGCAGTCAGCGAATATAGTGTAGAAAGATAAAGGGATGAGACAGTACCCATGTAATAATCATGCAGGGAAAGTGCAAGTTGTAGCTCAGGAAGACCCACCCGTACGGCAGCCCGACAGTCATTGATTTCTTGAGGAAGAAGAATAATTATGTCCTGAATATTCAATAGCAGTGACACCTGGAACATATTGGACTGTAGAATATGGGATCAGAATGAGCGTAACCCCACAAGGAATATCAGTCTTACTTTCCCTGGCCTATATTTCAGCTTTATCGGATCGCCGACTTCGTTAATTTCCTTTTTGGTGAAGTATTCCGCCCGAGTGCTGAAGTTCGTGAAGCCCCCGAAGTAATTATCACGTACGATCATGAAATGTCTGATGGCCCGGCCCATGGCTTTGAAAACAACCGAGCGGGCCTTGGAAACATACAGTCAGAATAGAGTATGATTCCACACCTGTTATTCATCACCTTAATTTCACACCTGAAAACATCAACGCAATCGGACCGTACATCCGCGAAATATGTCAAGGACGAATCTACCCGGATAAGGCCAATATGACCAAGCGATTGTGTACGGGGTGTGCCAAGTACAGAATGGGTATTCCAGCTTGGATGTGTGAGGGACACGTCCAGACCCGGGGCTTCAATCGCAAAAGGTATGGACGTTGACATAGGCCGATATTTCGTCGATGGAATGCTGACTTCAGTGTGTAGGCTGGGGCCCGAAAGCGTGAGTAACGCTGAGAACCGTAGGTCAGGAAAGTACAACGGTAAGCCTGATATCTGCTCACAGTTCTGTTGGTCTACTAGCGGGAAATCAATGACATTATGGTCATTGACATAAAGGTGGAGATGGATATCCTTAAATGCCACTTTCAAGATATAGGTGATAGGTACGAATCTGTTGAAATCAGCTGAGGGACCTGTGGACCAGTCCTTGCTAAGGTCGGTGATCAGTGTGACATGGTCACGCAGCAGATGGATTATCGGGCGAGACATGGAGACATCAAACATCCACTGGCGATCTGTATTCCATTGCAATGGGGATGGCATCTCGCACAGCACCTGATTATACAGGAAATAAGGCAATGCAGACATGGCCATGAGGTTAGATTCATTAATCTTAGGATACACCAGCTTACGCGACAGGATTCGGCGGCGAGAAAGCGAGCTTGATTCACACTAGAGAGTACAGAAAGCTGGTCGATGTGTACTTGTAGGATGTTATCGTATCCTTGTTCATGTGCCACCATAGACATGACGTAGTTGACTGAGGAGTTGGGACCAATCCTAACATCCAGCCACCCAAAGGGTCGCGTGGTGCGCTTAATGGGGCCAAGGTCATCAATAGCGTCGTACCGCCAATTCTAATGATACACTAGCGTCAGCTCTAGATCCACGGAAAGGCGGTAAGCACTCACTTTTGAGCTCTCCCGGATTGGAACCCTCAGTGTAATTTCTTCCCGAAGTTCTACAAATATTTTGAGAGCCACATGAATACGAGTTTCCCCGGGCCGTCGGACAGCCGTAGGATGTCGCGTTTGGAAAGTACTTGGAAAAAAGGCGTCCTGCAACGCACGCCTACATTTTCGTCATTAAGGAAATCTACCAAAAAAAAAATAATATTGACTGACCTCTGTCTATCAGCCCAAGGTCCGTAGTTCACTTGTCCTCCGTGAATGACAATGTCGATGCCCCACTGGGGTGCGAGGTCGCCATTTCCGACATCCATAGTCTCTAGCCCAGCCATCCCAATGTTTCGAGGGTTCTCTGGGACCTGCCCTGGGGTTAAATGCGGATAAGTTTGGAACACAATGAAATGTTATCGAATTACCTGCTACATCCGAATAGTAATTAACTTCCAGAATGGGGGTCTCAAGCAATGTCGATAATCTGGCGTATTCGTGTGAGTGTTCGCGATCATTCACGTCGATCTGGGTATAATATCGAGAGAGACCCTGCCATCGACTGTGGACAGGGGCCGCACCTCTTTTCCGCAGAGTACCGAACCATCGAGGAGCCAGGTCATGAAAAGTACGAAAGAAAAAGGTGCTAGGCGACACAACGGTAGCAGTTTCCTTACGATGGAACTCGGACAAAAGATCTCGACCTCGATCGAGCATCGAGCTTTCGTAGTCACGATTTATCTTGGTATAAATTTTTGCATCTTCGAACTTGAAGGCATAGAGCTGTTTGTGAAGGTCGTAAACTGATCGGGACTGGAGGGCAGCTTAGTAACAGTACAAGACAGAAAAACAAAGATGTTTACAGGCGAAGTCCCAACTGTTCCAGTCGCTAGTTTGAAGTCGCCAATCAAGATGGTGGGGGTGGAATCATTCCCGACGACAATCGCCCCGCGAATAATGGCAATACCGATGGGCAGGAGGTTTCCCCACTCAAGTGAAGGTATTTGAGCGACGAGCCCGACCCCAACGGCATTGATAATGGCAAAGCACCTGCTGACAACTTGAAGTACGGATCGTGAGACAGTGGCTTGGGGAGGGTGCTCATTGGGAGATGGGGAAGTTCCCTTGTCGTCAGGAGTATCGACAGATGCCAAGCCCTTGTTTTGCGCTGGAGAGGGTGGCGACTTCTCATCCAAACCAGGCATCATTTGCTTTATTATGTCGTCGTAGGCAGGCGTTCGATTGTAGATAAACCACTCGACCCCTTCCGCTGCCACTTTGAACCTGCAGGGAAGCTCTTTAAACTTATCTAACACCAAGAATTAGCATGAAGTCAAAGGTTTGGGGTCCTAGGTGGCTCACGGTTGACATCTTCCCCCACGAAGTGAATGCGTCCCATGTCCGTTTCTCCTCTCGTTCTCCAGAACCAATAACGCCAAGTAATGTGGCACTTGACAATTCGGATCGACTGATTCGTAGAATGATAGCGAAACTCTTTGACGAACACTCTGCCGGCAAGGAGGGAAAATTGGATGGCATCTGAGATACAATACTGGTATAAGATGGGCGAAATTATATGGCACCATAAATGCATACCAAATTCGATCCAGACATTATTCTTCTTCCAATAAAGCCGTCGTACAATGAACCCCAGGATCCATCCTAGTACCCTATTCCAATAAAACAGGAAGAACGAAGCAACGATAACAACGACGACGCAAAGGACTATCAAGAGCCTTCATATGAAGATGGTATGAACGTGCATGTCGCGTTCAAGGTAGCGAGCACAAACCAATTCACGGAACTCTGGACAGTTACCGTCGCGTTCAATGACATCCCGACTGGTCGAGACTCGAGACGCGTCGGGGTACTGACGGAAAATGCCGAGCTCTCACGATGGACGAACATTGCATCGGCAAGCGAGCCCTACTATCTATTGCAGATTTACTTCCAAGGATTAGGTCGTTCTGACATTGATCAGAGGCAGAAATTAGTTCGGGAAATATATATAACCCAGTTAGTTTCGCAGATTCTGACCCGCCAGAAGATTATGTGTTCGAAGTACATTTAGCATACAGAATAATGTAATGGGGGCTAGTTTGGAGGGATCACTACATGAGAGTAGCGTCCACTTTGGTAAATGACTTGAGAGAGGACACCCGTTTCTCAATATTTGTCAACTCTCGAAGCAACCGATCTAAATCGGACTCCAGTATCCCTATGGAAAGATCATTTGTTCCTTCCCGAAGGTCAGGGATCACGTCCGAGCGAGATACGTCTGGTCGAAGCCTCATCGCTCGTCGCCGTTGTTGGTCTTCTTGCCAAAACACCGTTCGTCCGATTCGCGAAGTGTTTTCCCCTTTCGAGGATGCAGGGAGCAGTGTAGTTGTGGTTGTGACATTCGTGCTTGTGGGCTCGAGAATGAATGATGGAACACTGCTCCGAACGAATGGGAATGGAGATGCTGAGCCAGACCGCCTAGAAAGGGCAGAGCCTGGACGAGGACTGGGGCTGGGAGGTGCACTTTCATCCAAAGAGAGAGACGTATGAAGCTGTTGGAGTTCCGGTTTGGCTCTCTTGAGCAGGGGACCCGGGATTTTTGGCCGCTCCAGGTCAGCTAAACCGTTGCTCATCCCAATGGAGAACCGAGGTTTCCGGCCGCTCTCCATAACCTTTTTCCGAGCGCTGGCGCTAACGAGACTAATCATCTGCCGCAGGGCTTCACGATCTGATACCATGCGCTTATGCCGCTGTGATGTCCCCATAGTCTGAGGAATAGTGGTGTTAGGGGTGGGGCGGACTGGAGTAGCAAATCCTGCAGCCGGGTAAGGGCTAGAAGAGCGTCCATCGAGACGTGTCTCTAGCTCTGGGCGAAAACCGCCTGGTATTTGAAGGTAACGCGATTTGCTTCGCGCACCATCCGAGGGGGTTGAAAGAGGAAACGAAGCGTCGGGGACTGGAATGGCGTTGTCAAAGGCATCTATGGGAGGGCCCCAGGAGAAACCTAGGAACTCAGACTGGGAGTTTCCTTGCTGTGGAGCCTGCATCGTCGATCTGTCTAGCACAGTCGATCCAGGGGAAGATTTGAACAAGTGCGAAAAATCGAATGGCGAAGTCAAATTGTCACTAGGGCTGGAAGCCTCACCAAACGAAGTCCCCACATTCGAGCGTGTAACGTGGGGCAGGACAAGGGAAGCCGGTGGATGTTCTAATGCTATCGTTAGCTGGCAACAATGATCGACAAGGGTGTTCATCCTCACGTTGAGCCACTGAAGACCAGTCCACGAGGGTGAACCATGCATGCTGCCGAATTTTCTGTGCCCCTGTTCGGCCCAGACGATCATTAGGACAGGTGAGAAAGCTGCGAATCGCGTATTAGGGGGGTGGATATACAGGGACATACTGGCATACTTACCGACAGACCAAGTCCTTAAACTCTGGAGTTAACTGTACCGATGGGTCAAATCGTAGTTTGGAACGCTAAGTTATGATGTGATCAGGGCGTTCTCTAAATATTTGAGAAGGAAATGCTCACCTCATGGCCAACTATGAGTGAGTAGGTCCGTTGTATGTCTGTTGCAAAGAAGGGGGCAACCCCAAGTACAAGCTCATACATGACAATACCCAAGCTCCACCAGTCCGTATCGCATCCGTAGCCCTCCTCATCTTCGCTGAGGGTACCATCACTTTCGCCACGTAACTCGGCAGCATAAAGAGCATCTTCGTGAGCTTGAAGAATCTCGGGAGATATGTAGTCACAAGTTCCACAGGGCACAAGGCAGTATGGCTTTGCAACACACCGGACTCCACTCGAAGGGTCTGCATCAAGCAACGGTGCTGCGCAACCAAAGTCAATGAGCTGTAGACGTGACACCTGAGTAATAACAAAATTGTGAGGCTTAATATCCCTATGGTACGGTGTTCGTTAGATTGATTATTTCCCTATGAGTCTTTGGAAGGGACGGACCGATGAGCGAACCCCTGGGAGTGACACCAAGATATTGCCTCCACAGCTTGTGGAACCCACCATCGAAGGTCCGCTTCTGTGATCCTAGAGTCCGTTGCACACTCTAACACATCCCAGAGGGTCCCTCCGTCTGCGTATTGCATAACGAAGGCGAGCTGACTGGGTGCTTGGAGAGCACACAGAAGGTGAGGGACCCAAGGAGTCTTCGTCAAATGGGCCTTCACCAATATATCCTTTTCAAATAGAACAAAACATTGCTGTCGCCGGCAACCATGCTTGGCAACACTGTGTGTATCCTTTGGAGGTGACAGTTTCGTACCTCTCGGAACCTGTCTGCTGTACTCCTCTGTATCGTCTTTCGGGCGTAAACATGGCCATCTAATCTACATTTTACGATATCCACCTGAAAAAATGGATCAATACATGAGAGAACCCTTGGACCTTCGTACTTACAGTGCCGAATTGACCCTTCTCAAGGGACTTGACGCTGATTAGATCCCGATTGGAGAATCGCAAGCTCTCTAGATCTGCTCGATAAAAGGACGTCAGGAATTGGGATTGGATGATACGTCTTGACCGGACCTGAATTTGCGGACTTCTTCAGCACAGCACGCTCTATGGCAATGGCCAGAGCATCTACAGTATTCTCCTTGGACTCGGTCACTCCAAGCAGTTTGACCAATCGCTCTCGACGGTGCCGCCAGGCCTGCTGCACCGTCAATGCCATCTACCATGCACAACAAGTTGTTGCCAATGGAAGGTGGTGACCAATGTTTGTTCCACGGCAACAACCGTCAATATAACGCGTATTGCATTATTCCGCATTTCATGAGTGTCTACAATAACACAACCGGAAGGTCTATACCTCCAAGCTCCGTCGTGAGCAAGGTCACCGTGTTTCCTTTCTTGATTGCCATCGAAGCTCTGGGGGTAACAGCAACATGCCATCGGCACCCCATGCCCTCTCTTTCTTCGTCGCAAACAACGATTTAGCACTCCCACTGCGAATCCCATCTTTTTGAGCTTCCAACTCCCGTTTTAACGCACTTGCTCGCTTACGCGCTTCTGCGTCATCAATCGAGTTACTTAATGAGAGGAGCATTGCCGATGATATTGGGTCGGTAGACACCTCCGGGAGACGAAATTGTGGGTAAAGGGCCGCTGCGAGGAACGCATCGTCTAGTGCCGACGATGTCACTGGCGAACGAGGTTCGACGCTTGCAGACTCCGATGCCGTTGGCGAGGAAGGTCTGGCATGTTGTACAAGCGCATGTAAGAGGGCTCGAGCTGTGCTAAGGGACGATAGATCGATGCCGTATTTTGGACGATTCGCGATGAGCATCAGAGCTACTTGAGGGTGCCCGAGATCGATACACTTCGTGATGATGCAGTCTGCCGTATGCAGATCTACTTGACGTTTTGCTTGCCGCCACCCAATAATGGTATCAACAAATACATCAAGTTCCGCTCTGCTGTGAACAAGGTCAAGAAGTTCAAGGAGAGCGCGATGCCGAGGAAGATATCGAGTGCTCGGTTTTTTGCCACAGAAACGCGAGATGGATCCATGGGTCACCAGGAACCGAGCGTGTCGTTCGACAACCGTCTGGGCTTGTTCTGTATTTTGTGCAGCAAGTGGGTAGGAGGAAATAGAGGGCGCAGGGCTAGGTGATGGAGGTTTTGAAGGCGATGGTTTAGATGTCACTGCTGCAAATAGATCCACTTCGTCTTGTTCTGATTTCATTGGGCCTTCCTCTTCTTCAAACCTGGGCGTTGTTCGCTTTTTCTTCAGAGCTGCAATTGCCTGATTGCTTAAGTAGCAAATTCATGAACCGCAATACAAGGACTTGCCCGAAGCAGTGTGATGGATCTCTCTGACCACATTTCCCGGGCCATCCGGGACACGACGTACGCTAAGTGTTCGCGTCCTCAGACCTGTCTGAAGCATACGAATGAGCATCGCCAAAATGGGCGGGATTTGCCGGCACAATACAGTACATTCAACCAAACGTGAGTCGAGCTCTAAAATTTTTCTATCTTATCATGTTGTAATGAGGGTGCTCCGGTGATGATGTCCGAGTGGTATCTTTCATTCGAACTGCTCCCGGTTGAGCTGGTACGAGATGCAGACCTCTGATCGGATACTGCTGAGGGGTCACATTCCGACTGGTGTGGATAATCTATGGGAGAATTATAGACTCACAACACTTTTGTGCTAGACAGTGACCATGGATCCGCGTCGTTCAGCTGATCCACGTCTCTCTCGGGACCCTCGAAGGGCGCAGGACCCACGTCTGGCGCGGGCGAGTGGGTATGCCGACCAATCTGGTTCTCCTGCTGCACAAACCCCGACAAATGTCCTTCTTCCCACTTATGCTCCCCAACCGCGAGTTGTTCAGCAACCATCTGTCCTCATACAGGAACCGCTAGTGAAACAGCGACCATTATTTTGTGTCGTCTGTGCAAGTAATCAGGTACATTCATTATAAATACGTCGTCCGTATCACTCCATCGTTATAAACGAAGAATTTACCAAGAACCGCTCAATGGAGGCGCATAGTGTACTAGTGTAAGCCACAAAGTGTTGATTGACTATCCACCCACTAAAGACGAAAACCATCAGAAAGTCAGGGTTCGACGTTATCTCCGCAGGGACTGGATCTCTGGTTCGATTACCTGGCCCAGCAGCCGACAAGCCGAATGTGTATCAATTCGGCCATCCGTACGAAGATATGTATCAAGAGCTGAAGAACAAAGACGTGAAACTGTAAGACATAGTTTTTGTTCTTTGTTTTTTTTTTTTCTTTCATGCGTCCAATTGCCTAAGATGATTGCCCTTATAGCTATACTAGTAATGGGCTGCTCCAAATGTTGGATCGCAATCGACAGGTGAAACGGGCTCCAGAGCGATGGCAGGACCAGAAACATGTTGCCGATATTGTCATCACTTGCGAAGAACGTTGTTTTGACGCTGTCTGCGAAGGTAGCTTCTGAATCTTCTCTCCTTTTCTCATGGTCGTCTATGAATCCATTCATGGCTCTCCAATCTCTGTCAACAGATTTGTTGGCCAAAGGCGGGGACGAAAATCGCCCCATACATGTTATTAATGTGGAAATCAAGGATAACCACGAAGAGGCGACTATTGCAGGGAGGGCGATCGTGGATCTAGCAACTGCGGTGAGATGATCCTTCAGCATTTCGATAATTACTGGATGCTCACGAATCCCGTCTTCCTCAGATCGACCAGTCAGCCGATATTGATGAGGACATCGAGCTTATCCTCGAACAACAACAACAAAAACACCCACACTCCCTTCTCCATGCCATAGCGTATTACTAGATGTGTCTCGGCACCGAACGTTCCCTCTTGTAATTTTGTAATTTTGTCGTGGTGGCAAGCATATCGTATAGCCAATATTAGCCATGGCCCACTGTAGAATAAGTGCACCTTGTACCCCTTTTCAGGTCCATTTTTCGTTTCCAACGTCCATGCGCACAAACACATTTCGAGATTGGGTTCATTCATTCGGTTCTCCCCGATTGAATTTGGTCGAACGGATTTTCCTACGTTAACGCCCGAGTCTAAGAGGTATAAGTATAGACAGTTGTCACTGCGTCTTCCGTTCTTACCCGCGGTGGTGGTTTTTCTTGACCTCTTTCCATGAACTTGACACGCAAAACCCGCCCAGCATCTTTCCCTCTGTTTCGACACAACTCGTCCAAGGTGTGTTATCATTACATTTGTGGTGCAATCACGGAACGATGGTTCTACAAATATTTGCAGGCTTCCACGCGTTACACCGCAGTAACACATCCTGAAGACCCCAAGACCGTTCTACCCAACGTCTCGGCTAAAATCGATCGTTTCTCCCAGTATCTCCTGAACACTTACGCTCGGCCCCCTTTTATTCTCTCTCATGGTCGAGGGTCTTGGGTATGGGACACGTCGTCACGGAAATATCTTGATATGAGCGCTGGAATCGCGGTGAACGCACTGGGACATGCCGATCCCGAGCTGGCACGTATCATGGGCGAACAGGCAACTAAGCTTATGCATACAAGTAATCTCTACCACAATGAATGGGCTGGAGAGCTCGCAGAGCTCCTTGTCAAGCTCACTCGCCGCGATGGGGGTCTTGGTTGGACCCCTTCATCGGATGGGGACGGTGGTGCAAGAGTTTTCCTCGCTAATTCTGGGACGGAAGCCAATGAGGGTGCGTTAAAAATCGCCCGCAAAGTGGGTCGGGATCGCTGGGCGGCTCAAAATCCTGGTCGATCCGCCGAGGAGTCGCCCAAGACGCGTCTTGTGTGCTTCGAGCACGCATTTCACGGCCGTTCGATGGGCGCATTGAGTGTGACCCCAAACACCAAATATCAAGCCCCGTTCCAGCCGCTTATACCCAATGTTCACGCCGGCGCGTTGAACGATATAGAGGCATTGGAGGGCTTAGTAACGGAAGACACATGTGGTGTCATTGTCGAGCCTATTCAGGGCGAAGGAGGGGTTCGGGCGTGCAGCGAGGAGTTCCTGCGCGCCCTCCGAAAACGATGTGATGCAGTTGGCGCAGTCTTGATTTTCGATGAGATACAGGTGGGTTGTTCGTGTGTAATGTGTTCATCAGATAGTGAACACCGAAACAGTGCGGTTTGTATCGAAGCGGGTCGCTCTGGGCCCATTCTTCCATGCCAACGGATTGCCATCCAGATATTGTAACCATGGCGAAACCAATGGCCAATGGATTCCCTCTGGGTGCAATTCTGACCCGCGACAGTATCGCGGAAGTCATGACAGTTGGTACGCAATTTAGGGGTTTCCGATATCTAAATAATTCACACTGGGCTCCATAGGATCTCATGGGACTACATTTGGCGGATCAGTGTTAGCCGCTCGTCTGGGCCATCATGTTCTTTCACGCCTGTCGGAGCCAAGCTTCCTGGCGTCGATGAATGATGTGTCTAAGCATCTGCATAGTCGTCTTTCTGTCCTTCCCACATTGTTCCCGGACGTTTTGGAACCCCATGTGCGTGGACGGGGGTTCATACTGGGATTGCCATTCAAGAATCGTGAAGATCCAGGGAAGCTTGTAAAGCTGGCTCGCGAGCGCGGTGTATTGCTGTTGACGGCGGGCAACGATGCTGTGCGCATCGTCCCGAGCCTGAACGTGACCCGAGTAGAGGTAGACTTGGCTGTGGATGTAACCGAAAGCTCGTTGGGGTTGTTATAATCGCTTCTCCATTCCCAATCTCAAATTACACCTTTGTCATGGATTTTTTTTGACACCACAGTTGATTCAGCGCCAGATTTATCGATTCTAGTGCAGCACTCCAAATCAGTGATGTCCTGTTGGGTACCTCAAAGGGTTTTTTCATTCCGCGTGACGTGAAGGTTGATAATGCCCGAAGCTCCGGGATTGAGATTCCGATGGTGGAGATAGCCAGCCGAGAAAATAAAATCAGCATTGACCGAGGGAAAAACTCCCCCAGAACAAGCCCCCGTTGTCTACCCCGTAGGCAACCATGGACAAACTAACCTCTTCGCTCATAAAGTTCAAGTCCTCCTGCCCATACTTGGCCCACACCAAGAACAAAACTTTGCGCTCGCTGTCTACTTCAGCCTCCAGACGCTATCCCTCCATCTCGCGTCTCACGTACAAAGCTACCAAATGCCCCGTCATGGGCCCTGCCTTGGTCCTCCGTTCCACCCAGCAAGTGCAGGGCTATGCTAGTGTTGCTCCGAACGCCGAGCTCGATGCTATCCGTAAGAAGGGAAACAATTTGGCCGGATCAGGGGCTGGTGTTTGTCCCCACCACACAGCTGATCTTGGCAGCGGTTCCAAAGCTTCTGCCGTCGCCGACGGTAAGAACGCCATGTCAGCCTCTACGGATCCCCCAGCCGTTTGCCCATTCTCCAAGGCCGTTGCCGGATCCCCTGTGACCAGTTCCGATACCAAAGCCCATCCTCCCCTCTTCGATTATGCTCGGTTCTACAATGCGGAACTCAAGAAGAAGCACGAGGACAAGAGCTACCGCTACTTCAATAACATCAATCGTTTGGCTGCTAAGTTTCCTGTTGCCCACACAGCCATCCCCACAGATGAGGTTGATGTGTGGTGTAGCAATGACTACCTCGGCATGGGTCGCAATCCCGCAGTACTGGATACTATGCAGTAAGTCCAACCCCCCCATCTAGGCTCCTTTGTTTGCCCGAAGGCGCGTATTTATACGGCCATTTTACAGCCGTACACTGGACCGTTACGGCGCTGGGGCGGGTGGAACCCGAAATATTGCCGGGAACGGTTCGCTGCATCTCTCGCTCGAAGCAGAATTGGCCAATCTCCACCGTAAGGAAGCGGCACTCGTATTTTCGTCTTGCTATGTCGCGAACGACTCGACTCTCGCAACTCTCGGTTCCAAGCTCCCCGGTTGTGTCATTTTCTCCGACAGTTTGAACCATGCGTCCATGATCAACGGTATTCGTCACTCGCGCGCGAAAAAGGAAATCTTTGTACACAATGATATGAAGGATCTCGAGACCAAGCTCAAGTTGTACCCGAAGGAGATACCCAAGATTATCGCCTTTGAGAGTGTCTATTCCATGTGCGGTAGTGTCAGCCCGATCAGAGAGATCTGTGATCTTGCGGAGGAATATGGTGCGATCACTTTCAATGACGAGGTTCACGCTGTCGGCATGTATGGCCCTCGCGGTGCTGGTGTAGCGGAACATCTAGACTTTGAAGCCATCGCCTTCTCGGACAAAGTGGCCAGGCTGCTAAGGGGAGTGCCATGGACCGTTGTGACATTATCACTGGTGAGCTGCATATCCCTTGATGTATCTATCTAGATTCATTGAACCATGAATATTAGGTACTCTTGGCAAGGCTTTCGGCGTTGTGGGTGGCTACATTGCTGGATCCGCAGAGATGATCGATACCGTTCGCTCGTACGCACCTGGATTCATCTTCACGACATCGCTGCCGCCTGCCACTGTTGCTGGTGCACAGACGAGCATTGCGTATCAGAAAGAATTCATTGGGGATCGGCGTTTGCAGCACATCAACGTTCGGGCGCTCAAGGCTAAATTTGAGTCCATGGACATCCCCGTCGTACCCAATCCCTCGCACATCGTTCCTGTGCTTGTCGGCGATGCAGCATTGGCCAAGGCAGCCTCGGATACTCTGTTGACAAAACATGGCATTTACGTTCAAAGCATCAATTACCCCACGGTCCCGGTTGGGCAGGAGCGCCTCCGCATCACTCCCACTCCGGGACATACTGTCGAACAGTTTGAGCGCCTCGTCCTGGCCACAGACGCGGTTTTCACTGAATTGAGTATCAAGCGCAAGAGCGAGTGTTTGGCGGATAGCACAGCTGAGGTCTCTCGCCTACTCACCGAGGATCAAGACATTGCCCCGCTCTGGACCGATACCCAGCTTGGATTGGAAGATGGCACGGCTCCCATCCCATTGCATAATGGGGCCTCGAGCCTGTTGGATGGAGAGGCGGCGAGGATTGCTGGCACGCGCCTGAGCCATCTTCTGGGGTCCCAGGGTGTGGCCCCCCATCGCCAACAGAGTCCGTTCCCCGGGCCTGGTCGCTCGTTTGCGGGGCACCCCAAAGCCAGTACCGCCCCGGAGCTCTTTACTCCGCGCGCGGTGTCTGTGACAGCCTAAACTGGGGATTTCACTTCTGTTGGTTGTGGCCTTAACCATGTAGTGACCTTGTAGGCAAGTTAGTTACTAGGTCAACGCCACTAGAAGTTCTGTGGCACATAAGGACGCCCAAATATAAGACTTTAGTCACTCTCGCTTGGTCATACCTATTTCCCTGACTTCACGAGAACTTAAATACAGCACGACAGGATTACAGAGATCCTTCGTGACGCCGCTTGATCCACCCTGACGAGGCTCGACAACATTCTCCCCAACGACAACGATTGTTTTCTTGAGAGCGACGACTGTTTTTCTACTGTACACGTGTGACCTAATTTCTGTCCAAAATTACTCATTACCCCTGTGCACGTCCAGCAACGTTCTAAACTTATGGGAGTCACCATCTCGAGTCTGATCTCATCTCTGAGCTCGCTTGCATCCTGGGGGAAGGAGCAGGACGTACGGATATTGATGCTGGGACTCGATAGCGCGGGAAAAACCACGATCCTGTACCGGCTCCAGGTTCGTTCTCTCCTTGGCTGGTCGGACGTCTGTATCTCATACGATGGTGCCACTCTCGGTGACAGATCGGAGAGGTTGTGTCTACTATTCCCAGTGAGTTTCTTTCGCGGACCAGCCGGTGCTGAGTACGCCTAGTGCCACAGAACGATTATTGATCCCTCCCTCCCCTAGCGATTGGGTTTAACATGGAGACTGTGCAGTACAAGACCATAAAATTCCAAGTTTGGGATCTCGGTGGTGGGTGTTTTTCAGTGCATCTGCGTTGTCCGATGCCATGTTTGATCTATGCCTTTGGTTTCCCGGTCCCCTTTGTAATACATGAACGCCAGGCCAATCAAGCATACGGTAAATCTCTGATGCACCCGGTGTCAACCTTTAGCCCTTACGTTCTTCCTTCACGCCCACGCCCTATCGCGCAGACCATATTGGCGGTGTTATTTTGCGAATACGCGTGCGATCGTCTACGTGATCGATAGCTCGGACCACGCACGGTTAAAGACCTCGCGGGCGGAACTCCTCACTCTCCTTGCTGAAGAAGAATTGAAAGGCGTCCCAGTGTTGATCTTTTCCAATAAACAGGTACGTTATCTCGAGGGCAAAAAACAAGTCGGATTGAGTTTCTTGTCATCTTAGGATGTAGAAGGTGCGCTGACGCCGGGAAAGATGAGCGAGGCCCTGGGGTTGGATGGGGAGAAAGGAAGGGAATGGAGCATCCGGGGGAGTTGTGCGATCAAAGGCGAAGGGTTAGAAGAAGGGCTTGACTGGTAAGATTGACTTCGGGCCTTGGGCCTCTTTCATGACCCCCGACTGACCCTTGTCCACCAGGCTGGTGAATGTGATACAAAAGAAGTAGAAACGACCCCAACGCCCGCCTTTCCTTACTTCCTCCGTTATTACGATGCTCTGCCACATCACACGCACAACTGCACAATCTGCCCATCAGTTTCATTATATACCTTCATTTCAGTGTACCTCTCTCCCTACCCTGCATATTCATTATTTCCTCACTGGACATTTTTGAATGTGGTGGATAGCTACAGCCAGGCACACATCGCTACACTACAGTAACTAATGTCGCACGTCTCATTCGGCGATTTGTTATACCCCATTGCATTCGGGCGTGGATCTCGCGGGATAACACCGCTTCTTCGTCCATACGAAGAAAGCAGAATGTGCAAGTGATCAGTGATGAGATGAGAAGCGGGGAGCAGGATTTAGGGCTTTAGGATGGGAAGGGACATGCATTTACGAAAGCATCGGAGTTGTGGTGAGTGAGGCATTTCTCATTTCTGTGTCTGGAGAGGGTATTGTGGCAATTGAGGAGAGTCCTGCGATAGCGACACTGGCTGCAATGATAGCGTCGATGTGCTCGGGCGTCATCGTCTTCCCGCAGAGTTCAGCCTCGTACACAGCCTTGAGGGCCGTACGTGCTTCCCTCCTCCTCTGCGAACGAAGCTCTTCGTTCAACTCGCGGTCCGCGTTACAGCCATAGCGATAGATGTGCCGTTTGAGGACGTCCTTGCGAGTAAAGGAGCTTGAGCAGGTCCTGCATACGAATGCACGATCGCCCGAGTGGGACCTCTGGTGTCGTTTCAGATCATGGGCACGCGTGAAGCTTCCATCGCATGTGTTACACATGTAGAGTCTGCACTTTCGCTTCGTCGATGAGCAGCTTTTGAGAGATGGAGAAGTAGTGCTTCCAGTGGCTGTTGTGGCATGTGCTCTGGCGGTATGCAAAGTCTTTTGGGCTGGCGATTCGGAAGTGGGCAATGCGGGATTGGAAGCAACAGCGATGGAACGAGAGATGGCTGGAGGACTTAGACAAGGGTCATTGTGAAGGGGATATGGTATTGGGAGCACGGGAGAGACTACAAGGGGCACATTGGGTTCACAATCGCAGTCTTTCGAGCTGGACATGGAAACGAGACGAGGATCGATGGA
This sequence comes from Hydnum rufescens UP504, assembly GCA_014904985.1. Taxonomy (NCBI): domain Eukaryota; kingdom Fungi; phylum Basidiomycota; class Agaricomycetes; order Cantharellales; family Hydnaceae; genus Hydnum; species Hydnum rufescens. The sequence continues at coordinate 456,781 of MU128919.1, forward strand.
GGCTGCTGAGCGGACGCAAGCACGGTGGATGCCCTTGGGCATACTGTTAGCCAACGCCTAAGTTACAGGGACACATAGTCTAGCACGAGCTGAAACGACAAAAACTCTGTGGAACTAGCAAAACGCACGAGACACGAAGCAACATCTTTAGGTGTGCCAGAGCCCTTCTTGTGCAGGGGGAGCAGGGGCAGAAATGGGACGTAGGGTGTAGAGCGTCTTGAGTGAGGGCTTTTCTTAACGGATTGCATATCTTGAGGCCACGAGCAACGAGGTCGTGCTCTCAGAAACGATGAGCTATTAACGGCCGAAGAGGGCAGTGTTCAAACCTAACTTGGGTGTAGACCATCGCTGTCTCCCCAGAAAGTCAACCCATAATTACATATGCATATCTTCCAGGAACAGAACGCCCTCTTGCCGTGATTACCGGTACCATAGGCGCCCATCCATATTTTTTTTCGCGTTTTCTTTTTTGCACCTTGCGCCTGGGGCTTGTCGCAGGCGTGAGCTTGGCCAATTGGGTTACTATTAGGCTTTCCTTTGTGGACTTTGATACTATAATAAGGAATTGTGGTGGTGCCCCTTCCGTTAGCTAGACCAAATGGAGATATTTCATGACCGTGGCGCAGGATTTCCCAATGCGACATATCTGGGAGCCTCAATCTCGCAAGGCAGCAGCACCTTGAGAGGGTGCCAAGTCCTGTAATGCTCTGCATTGCCTGCCCGCAGCAGGTTGCCTCGCCCCGCAGTGCGCTCACCCTTCAGTGTCTGCACAGTACAGGAGAATTTTGAGAGACATAACGCTGCGGCTGATGTACCTGTAGTATCTTTCAAGTAAATTTCGGCCAATGCGTCATGCATGTGCACAGATGTAATTTTCCTCGACTCAACACCAAAACTCTCCAAGCAAGCACACCTACCATTCCTTGGAATTCCTTGGTCAAGTATCATCAGCTTGCTCTAGCCCTGTCATCCTCTCTCCATGTCCTCCGTAGAGCGGCCTCTGGTGCTCCACATCAGTGCCCTCAGCCCTGAAGAATATGATCTATACACAGCCATTTTGGCCGACCTCTCTGGCCCTGCCCAAGACAACCACGCTTGGGATAGACCCGTGGATGTCATGGAAGCCCGAGGGTGGATCCGAGGGCGCTATGGCCTCGATGCGGCCTTGGTTGACAAAGTTAGTGCTCTGTTCTGAACTGCCGTTTTCGATGCATGCATCTCTCTCCAACTTTCAAAATTCCCTCACGATCAATCGGTTTCTTATCATCGGTGCCTTTTTTTCAGATCCTCAGATATTTTCCAACGACACCTGGCAAAACAGACACATTGTCGACTGGACAATTCTTCGCTTGCATGCGACTCGTCCTTCACGCTCAAGCCGGGCGCGATCCAGCCAAAGCATTAGTCTTTGTTCAAGGTATGGCCTCCCTTCACACCTTTCCACGCAAACCTCCTGATCCAGAACAATGTCCTTCCGACCCATTCTTGATGCCGCAAATCGTCTCGAACAATAGCGAATGTGTCCAAAACCCTTGATAGTCGTGCGACATCACCTGTTCGAAAGCATAACCAAGGTATTGCTAGCAAGTTCTTGCCAGCTAAAGCTATATCACCGATACCTCCGCCCCTACCGCCTCCGCAACACGTTCCTCCAAATCGTGCGCGAGTCGCATCCGAATCACACACTGCGGTTCCCCCTTCCGAGGGTCATCCCTCAACGATCGTTCCGAAACCTGCAAACCCATTCAGACAATCATTATCGGCCCTTCGTACGTCTCCGCCGTCATCTTCACTACCTGATGATGGCGAAACAGTTCATTCTGGACCTTTGCCCGTTCCACCTGTCCATCCCATGTTGCGATCGGTATACGGCACCCCAACCATCCCGGCTGTGCCGGTTGACAGCAGAACAGCAGCATGGGTCATGGAGAGTTCGCAGGCGGAAGTTCCTCCATCCGGTACAAAACCCACTAATCCATTTGGCTCACGTGTGGCGACAGCTCCAACGCAAAACGCGAAGCAACTGACTTCCCTATCACCCCCGCTACCCCCACGCAAACCGCCATTACTACCTCCGCGGGGGTCGGACGCACTGGTCGTTGTAAATTTGAATAACAACCAACCATCACTGCCGCCACGGCCGCCTCCCAAACCAGCACTCAAATCTTCCCCACCGGCATACCCTCCCCTTGCCACCTCTTCCCTTATGAAAGAATCTCTGAAGGCGGCCAAAGGCGGTCAGATCCAGAAGGCCAACGAGTCGCTTCTGGGGAAGACGCTGAATTTGGAGGTCATTAAGAGGAGTTCATCGCGAGATCTTCCGCGAGAGCCAGCGCCGCCGTCGCAATTGGCACTGAACTTTGGCATGCGCCCGAACAACGCTGTCCTGGGCTCGTCACCAAATGACAGGGGCCAAGTAAAGCGGAATAATTTCCCAAGTCCTCCAGAATCTACATCCTCTCTTGAGATTCTTGCTTCTGCTAGGCTACCCCAGGCAGAATCCACCTCTGGGAACTACATCCATCAACATCGCCGCGGGACTCGAGCACTATTGACCAACAATGATTCTCACGCCTCCTCTTCATCTACATCTTCGGATCCCCCTGGAAGTAGGGATCGGGCTTTCCCACCATCCGTATCGGATGGGGACATGTACGCGAACCGGGAGCGTTCCCGCCCTCCCTTACCAATCGGTCATGACCCCAGGACTAGCACCTCTACAGATGTACTCCCCAGGCCTGATTTTGATTCACCGCTAAGTTTGGGGACCGCGGCGCACGTGGGGCGATCGAAATCCTTTCATGTTCACACTGGCTCCCTCCACACACCGCCTCCACCCCCTCGGAGACGGCCGGAAAGCATCCAAGTCCTGGGATCAACTACTGGGCTGAGCCCACACGGAGCCGTACCACACTCGGCTACGTCCATGGCAGTGGGGACAACTCCGCCCCCGTTGTCTCGGCGTGCCTCCCTTCAATCTCACCATTCCGCGCCCACATCGGGACAACATGGGTCGAGAACGTCTCCGCCTCCTGTTCCACCCATAGGAGAGGCATTTCAGCATTTATACACGAGCGTAAAGCAAAAGGCTGAGTCGTTTCAGGCACCCATAGAGAGCGCGAGAAGGACGATAGAGGGGAGAGTCATCCCCGGTGGATACACGAAACGTGGTGCGGAAGGAAAGGGCCTTGTCGCAGAAGAGGAGAACAATGTTGAGACAGATGTGGATGATGGGCGTGCTAGTAGGCTGACTAGCGATGGCAGTGAAATGGGGATGGATAGTGGGGAATGGAAGCGGGAGAAAAAGAGTGAGATGGGGGACGGATGGCAAAGATTGTAATTCCTCGTATCTCGCGGTGTATAATTTCTTATTCCCTGTGTAAAATGTTGTTGAATAAAGGATTTTCATCGTGCAGCGGAGCTCGAGGTGTCACGGTTGTTTGTTTATTTGTTTATTAGTTATTTGTTTTTACTTATTGACACCGAGGGGCGACCTTGGGTCTTGCCACCCACGAATGTCAACACCATTTCACCCTCGCCACTCCCAGCTTCCCCCGCTTATGCGACGGAAAGAGTCCTGGACCGCTACGCCATATGATATGCAGCCAACTATTCCGGCACTTCTCAACTTTCTCCAGCCAAATTCGACCTTGCGTTCGCGCCGCTCTACATCACCTTCCCCCTCTCTCCCATCCCTTTACTTGACTTCATCGCCCTCATCTTCTTGTGCTCACTTTCAGGCATCATCGCCACCCCCAACAGAGCCATCCACACCTCCAGATTCACCCAGTATGCACCGTACCTTTGTCTTAGACAAACCAGTACAGCGTCCAAAGGACGAACGAGGCCTTTATCTGCTCCTTTCAGTGCTCGAATCTACTCAGCCACAGTTTCACCCAAAATATGAATGTGGTGCTCGCCCAACCCCATACGATCTGTACGCCGACGAGGATCTCCCGATTAGCGCCCATCGACCACAACTTCCCCCCACCATCAATAGTACTGTAGTCCCATGCACGCCACCGCCTCGCACTCCCATTTCACTCCCCCAGACTTCATTGTCATCATCACCACCACGCCCCACAACACCATCACCGCATGCGACATCCGACTATGAAGATACTATGGATGATGATGGTGAGACCAAACGGGTATCACAACCGCCGCCATCACCATCTATGTTGTGGGCGTCTCCACAGGTAGCCCTGCCTTCGCCTTCACGCGTTCTGGCCTTGCCCGAAGAATGTGTTTCACCAGCACTCACTAGCACTCGTGATATCTCTCCTCCTGCCTTTGTAACCTTGAAGACAGAGAGACACGAACAATGCCAGCTATTATCCTCTGTCACCTGCGACGATGTTACTGCACCTGTGCCTCCTATCATGAATGAGGATGGACCCAAGTCTTTTTCGCCCCCTATTGAAGTAATTCCCGACAACGGTATTATTTCACCCTCACACTTCACTACCGCCATGGCACCATCGCCGCCTGCACCATCATCATCATCATCATGTGCGGCGCCAACATCTCCAATGACGCCAGCACCTGTTCTGCTAGGACCGAAGACGAATAAACTTGACCCTTCCGCGAAATCGAGACCAAAGGTGTCATCGAGTCCGCCCTCCAATGCTGCCACTTCCTCTTCGACTGTGCGCCGATCGGGCCCTACCGCTACCGAGGTCACCAAGAGAAAGAGGCAGAGGCGCGTATCAGATGTGGAGAACATCGATCATGGAAACTCTCCTGTTTCTGGTGGTGCCGCTGGTTCTCCGCTCTCTTCCACTGCATCGGTGCTGTTATCAGACAAGGCGCCCATGAAGAAAAGGGCACGTCGCGAGACTATTGTGAAAAGGAAGTCTGCGTCGCCATCCACTGTGCCATCTGCAACACTTATGCCAGCGACGACGCCAGTGGAGAAGACACCGGAAGCAGGTATGAAGAAAACAAATTCGGGTACAGCGAAACGCGCGCGTAAAGTCAAGGAACAATCCTCACCATCAACAGAGGCACCCTCAGAAGCGACAGCATCCTCGCAGCCGTCCTCCCCTGCAGATGACCCCTGCGTGGGTTTGGATTTACCCTCTCTATTGGTTGATGCGCTCGTATTCGGGCGCGTATCCTTCTTAAGTGCCCCTGATCTTGTTAAATCACTTGTTCGGGATCAGCCACATTTGCTCGAGAGACAAGGAGTAGAGGCATGGACCAATCTTGCGAGGGAAGTATTGGCGAAACACAAATTTTTCGGGAAGATCGCGCGGCATGGCAAGGTATGTGCTGTCGAATATCTTTGACCGGGCTGCACATCGTTTGCTGACAACGATTGCATTAATTTTTTTTTCTAGGGCGCAGATGGGAATAAACTGGAGGACGCGTGGTACTACGAGTCGTCCTTCGACCCTGATCGGGGACGCGCTGAGACGCTGGCGGAGCTTGCACCTCCAAGTAGTCGACGAAGGAAAGCCAAGATGGGCGATCGGACTTACTTCTACGAGCCAGTTGATATGAATCGGTGGGTTGTGGCGGCAGAAGAAGAATGAACTTTATTCTTCTCAATTTATCCTTACGTTTCGTGTGTTGCGTCGTGTCGTGTGGGCTCTTGGAGGCCTTTTTTATTATCTTTTTCTTCCCCAATTCTTTTATTTGTTCGTGGCCTTGGATCGGGACCCTTTTCATGTCTTTTCGCGCTTTATTCTTTATTTTCTGCTGCTGATAACAGCGGCGTTTATGATGTTTTCAGCCGTACGTTGTGGTAGTGTTGCAAGTACGAGCGAGGAAGGTGTACTAATACGGCACTCGGCTGAACTGAATTGCCTGACTTTTACCTATGGAGTCTGGGGCGCTTTAGTGGCCCACCGGTTGCTCAAATTGCGGGGGGCTGCACTGACAATACGTCCCCCCTTCTTCGTTAGCCTGCCGCACAAGTTACTATGTATGCGATAGACATCCCCGCGATAACCTCTTCTCGGTTCATCGCACTATAGGTGAGTCCGCTTGTGCCTCTGGATTCCAATAGACTAATGATAAACCCCCTCTAGTCTTTGGAGAGCTTTCGAATCACAGGGAGTTTTACCACACTGGTAAATATTCATGTCTCTCAAAAATACAAAAGGGTACTCTACCCAATCATACAAGTGACAAGATCCACACCTAATCAACGTCAAAGACGTATGTTCGTTGACCCGGACAACGAGAACAAGGGACACGTGACCTTTGGGCCTGTCCTGCCACTCAATGCGCTTGCAACAATGCATGATCACTCCGTGGATTCTGCTATGGCTTAGAGTCAAAGAAATGCCATCGTGCATGTTGGTTCAATTTCCTCGAGCTCCTTGAGCTGTCCTGAAAAGTGAAGGAGCCGGCCAGCATCAAAGAGGGGTATTGTGTGTTCTAGGGAATGCCTATGAAGGACATGCCAGATATCATCCAAGGAGGGTGTTTCCATCATGCACACAGGTAGTGTATTTCCCTCCTACATACAATTTGCAGCATGAGGCTGGGGTGGACAGTGGCGGCAGAATGTTGTGTCGTGCGCCTTTCATAATAGAAAATTTTGTGTGGAGCGCCCAGCTAATTGTGAAACGAAATCCAGGGTCACGGCACATATCGAACGAATGTGATTGAATGACTGACAGCTCCACGATCCAAAGTGGCCTGCGACGTCATCCTTCACGGACCCAAAAGTGGAGCCGAGGAGCACATAAAATTTCTTTTGTTTCGCTATAGTAAAGTGGCATTTTCTGCACTTGCTCTTGACAAATCATGTGCCTTCGCCACTGGTAAATTCACCATTGGTACAGTAAATTCCCCGGGCCCGCGAGCACCAAGTCTTTCTCATTACTGAGAAACGATCTGGTAAGAGCCGGTCACCTGACTGTGCGTGATGTAAGCGGTTGGGTGAAACTACCCGGTTCATTTCGCTTCCGACCCTGCCGATTCAGTGCCGAATGTCCCGATCCCGGTTCCGATTCCCAGCAGTGTGCTAAGCAAGAAGCAGTAACTACATCTACATCTAGATATTATTAATTGGGTACTCACACCTTAGCGTGGAAGTGAATCCAAGAGCTCTCACCACCTTCCTTCGTATCACCACATGGCTCCTATCACATCCTCCTCCAAAGTCCTTGTCACAGGAGCCAACGGCTACCTCGCTTGCTGGATCGCCAAGGTCATCCTCGATAGAGGCCATACTGTAATTGGAACTGTCCGCTCCCCACCCAAAGGGGAGTATCTTAAGAAACTCTTCGGGGACAAATTCTCATATGTCTTGGTCGATGACATCGCCAAGGTCTGGACCAAGTCCCTCGTGCACATCGAATTGTGATCTGAGCACTAAATTCCATTCGGCCAATTCTCAGCCAGGCGCGTTCGACGAGGCGATCAAACTTGGAGTAGATGGCGTGGTTCACACTGCGTCCCCCGTATCCACTGCTCCAGGAGGCGATCCAGCCCTTTTCCTTGGGCCTGCCGTCAAAGGTACAACAGGTCTCCTCGAGAGCGTCTCGAAATATGGGTACGTAGTATGAACCCGTGAACACATCCCTTTGGTTCTGAGACTCCATCGAATGTGGTCCACAGACCTACCGTGAAACGTGTGGTTATCACTTCGTCGGTTGCTGCTTCCCTGGGGGTGAAGGAGGGTCAGTATACTTACACCGAGGTGTGTGCACCATCACTTTCGCTTTCGTCTAAAATCGATGCCCTTTTTTGCATTTGCTAAATGAATAAATAACTAATGACAGGCCGATTGGAATGAAGATTCCCCCGGAATCGTCGAGAAAGAGGGCACGAACGCAGGATGGCATTTGTATCGTGCGAGCAAGGTCTTGTCCGAACGTGCAGCATGGGAGTTTGCAAAGAAACAGGACTCGTTCGATCTGGTGACGATATTGCCAAGTGGGGTATGGGCCATCCGTCGCTATCTTCCCCACGCAGCCATATTAACGCGTGGCTAATTTAGGTGTTCGGAGTAAGTTGGACGAGCTCGTGTCGTGTATGGCTATGCTGACCATCATTGGGAACCAGCCGTTGATCCATGAGGTACTCCATTCTCCTCTTCGCTCTCGCTTGCGTCCGCTCATAAAACCGTATTAATACTCAGGTGAATGGTGTAGACTCGTTGAACGCCACCTCTCGCCTCTTCTGGAATAACGCCACCCTGCAAGACGATCCCGTGAAGGGCAAAGGCATCAGCCTCAATTTCGTCGACGTTCGTGACAACGCCCTCGCCCATGCCGTTGCCCTCGAGTCCCCAGACGCCGGCGGGGAGAGGTTCCTTGTGAACGCTGGCACGTTCACCTGGCAAGATCAAAGTACGTCCTCATCCCTCCTCGGAACCGATCGCTGAATCTCACGAACGACGATTATTCAGAGGATATCCTCAGAGAGGCCGGTTTCACAGAAGTCGCCGAGGGAATTCCTGGGAGTGGGAAGACGCATGTTCCTGATGTCTTCGTGGATGGCTCCAAGGCTACCCGCTTGCTCGGGGTGACGTATCGCCAACTTGGGGAGGTTAGCGTGGATATGTACAAGTCCTTGAAAGAGCGACTTGCCGAGTGATATGGCCTCGATGTGCACGAGAGCGACCCTCCCAAGTATTAGGAACAGTGTATGGTCTGAAGATAACAAATTGTATTGGCGATGTTGCAGATTTCTTTCTAGAGCATAACATGGACCGTGTACGACTACAGGCGTGAATTTGTTGATTATGGCGAGACGAGGCTGTTTCTTGGCCGCAGAGTCGAATCCTTCAACCCGGTTGGCAAGCTTGAGTACTAACATTTATTGTACCTATGACGGCACAAACCGAAAAAGCCGAATGACGATTGAACCAGAGCCGCTCCCTCCGCCTCCCCTCCCAATCTCGTATCTGTTAAAATGGGCGGTTATCGACTACGGCGTACGTTGTCACGTGCCGCTTGCCCGTCTCCGCACGTCCGGCCCACTCTAGGGCCGCCCTCCTTTTACTATATATAACATAGGTATTTCATGTACATACCTCACTGGTTTGTACCTCCGCGACACACACGAGGTTCTTTATCCCAAAACAAACCAGTGGGCCTCTGTGTCTTTTCTACGTGACTAAACCTGTGACCGTTGGGACGAACTGTGCTGTAGTCCGCGACATCAACACCACGTCTGAAAACCTGCCATTTGTCCTTTTTTCCGCTTCTAAAGTGCGCGACTATTCCGTTGCCCATCTGGGGGCACCCTGTCTATACCTGGGAGTACCTGTTCTTTGGGGAAACCTCTACTTGCACCTGGGATTGACATTCTACCTGTGCTTGTGAACCGTGTCCCGTGTCTACTGTGACTGTTGGACCCGTGTCTTTTTCGGGGAATTTTTCTATTGCCGTTGCGCCATGTTGGTGAGGTGGAGGATTTAGTTGGGTGTTTGGGTGGGCTCTGGCTCTGGACCCAGAACACTATTTTGAGATGTGCATGAGGAAGTCTCTGGACTTGGCTCATGACTCTCGGGTCTTTTAGGTGGGATGGAGGTGGTGCCTGGGTGAGGGGATTTCATGGATCCGGCTTGTCGATCGGGGTGCGTGGAGGGGATTTGGATATCTGGCGCATGGCACATGACATCATCAAGACATCTACCGTTGTTATTCCGGTTTGCACAAGGGAGTTTGGGCTCGGCTCGTGGTACCCGCTACTGTTGGTGATTTATCAATCTATGTGGGCCCAGCTCGCTGTTTCGGGATGCGCGTGAGGGGATTCGGTTTTCCGGCTCACGGTTCTTGATGTCATCAAGACATCCACCATTATATTTTTTCGGTTTACGGTTCGTGCGAGGGGATTTGGATATCCGGCTCGCAGTACACGACATTATTTTCGGTTTCCGGTTCGTGCGAGGGAGCTCAGTAAGCTCGGCTCGTGGTCCTCCTACCGAGGGGTTCATTTTTCGATTTCGGTTTGCATGAAGGAGTTTTTTGGAGGACTCGGCTTGTGGTACCTGCTATTACTTGGGAGCAATTTTCATTTTCGGTTCTCAGTTCGCGCAAGGGAGCTTGGACAGCTCAGCTCACGGTCCTGCTACTGACAGGTTTAATTTTTCGGTGTTTATGGTCTCTACTCCAGGGGGAGTATTTTTTCTTCTTGTTTTCCCTTGCCCCCATTCCTGTTCAAACTGATTTGCTCCAGTGGGAGCCGTTGTCCATGTTTTGCTCACTTTCCTATTTCCCTGTCCGAACTCACTTGCTTTAGTGGGAGCATATATGGACTGCCCCATTAATTTTTTTTCTTTTGTCTCATGTTTTTCACTGGTGCTGTAGTCTCCACCGTCAAGGGGAGTGTTAAAATGGGCAGTTATCGACTATGGTGTACGTTGTCATGTGCCGCTTGCCTGTCTCCGCATGTCCGGCCCACTCTAGGGCCGCCCTCCTTTTACTATATATAACATAGGTATTTCATGTACATACCTCACTGGTTTGTACCTCCACGACACACACGAGGTTCTTTATCCCAAAAGTATCTGTGAACCATGCCTAAACGCCATCACTCTGAGACTATTTATGTTGAGGATATCATTAAAACCATTGACCTGAATAAAGGCTTTCGTGCTGGGCTCGACGAACTTACCACGGATGAACTGACAGCATTGTTAGCTGATCTTGCCAACTCAGCCAACATCCCCACTTCAGCCCTCCAAAAACCCACACCCAATCTCCCATCCTTCTCTACAGCAAAATGGTCAGAGGTTGCCCGAGGCTTTGGCATGCAATCCGTTGCTTCGAGGGCTACTCTAGAGCATTTCCAAACCCCCAAGTATTACCTCCTGCTGTCTCTACATGAGGCCATGTTCAAGGATGCTTGGCGTTGGCATGATGTCTATCGGGAGAGGCCTGAACAAACAAGGGAGGCAGCAAGAGTGAGACTCTTGGAGCCGGTATGTCCCTGAAACCAAGACTCTAAGTGCACTGTGATTAATGGCAGATGTGAAAGTACATTGTTCCTATCATATCATTATTTCAAGGTCGACTGGTTGATGCACCGGAGGAGACAATGATGGCAACCAAATACTCAAGTGGAGGCAGGGTTGAGCATGAAGTCAGTATCACTTTTCATTTATGTGGGCTTGTCTAACAGGTATTTGGTAGATATATATGATTGGTGGATTCATGTTTCTTGTTGTTGAATTTAAGCTCGACATGCTGAAGGATCATAGTCTGGTGCAACTGTTCCTTGAACTTCTGTGTGCATATTTTTAGTCTCCTATTGTAGGCATATTCACGATTAAGCCCACACACAGCTGCTGCTGAAATGAACAAAGAACTCAGCTTCAAGAACTTGCGCGTTTACAGTCTTTTGACTGATTTCCTGCAATTCAGATTTTACTCGTACGATCCCTGCGAGGCGAAATTCTGTATGGATGAGATTATAATGATTGGCAGCGAGAGGGTCCAGGCATTGTCTCGCATGATCAAGGGTTTGAGACTTTCTCCATTGTTATCACTATGAGCTGATTAGTTTCTCTCCCAGTCTCTAATAAGCTCTTCAGTATTCTTCTTTCAGCCTATGAGGATGGCCTACAGGCAATTATAGCCCAGAGCAAAGATAGGGCAAAGAAGAATGATGTTATTTTGTCCACAGTTTATCAAATTGGACGTTACTGATTCATTTACAGTTTTCGTCGCATAGTTCGGCACCTGCAGAACGGAGTATAGCAAACCCAACTTCTGCCCAGCAGGTGAGACTTTGCACTACATTAATTATCTGAGGCTGACATTGTGAAAAGGATTCCACCAGTTCCAGGGATCCCGGTGGTCGCCAATTGACTCCTATGTGGGAAGTGGCATTGGATTGGGCCAACCAGTGCATCAAGAAATTGAGGGTGCTGACTCTTAGTCTCCAAGATATCGAAGACAATGGAAATGTCACGTTGGGATTTTTGGCCGCAAGGTATGTCTGTTTTTCGGATTGGTATCTGGGTCCTCACTACACCGTGCTTTCTCAGCATTCGCTCTATTCCCCACGTTTCCAATTTCACTGGAGAAGAGAATGATCCTTCTAACCCAGTTGAGCTCAACGAGCTGGCTGTGAGGGTTATTAAAGAAGAGCATGAGCATCTCTTGGCAAAGCTTCAGCAGTAAATTCTCTTGTAAATAATTCATGTCTGTGTTTCGTCCAAAGCTGCGATATAAGAAGCTTCAATTGTTGTCTCTGGCAGTGTGCTCTCCTTGCCTGCACGCTCTTTCTCAATGTCTGTAGTAAAATATTTTGACATTCTTGACACCCTCGGTATACATGCCGTCTCTATCTACCAGGACTAAACGATGCTTGGTGAAACTCAGCGTCGCCTCATAGATCCCATGGATATGCCAGGTAACCGATGCGTGGCCCATACACCGGCATACTCTCAGGGGAATCGTAGAATCTTCATAGGGCCAGTCGGCAATCTACTTGTTGACTAGTAAGAACTCATACCATGCACACTCCAAGGGCTGGCACACACCAAGCGCGTGGATAGCTGCATTCCGGGAGGAGGATAGAAAACGGGAGCTGTACAAAAAGTACGTCACGTTCCCCGAACGAACCTTTCTGCATGATCCCTCCAAAACAACCCCTGAGGACATCTGTAAGGGAATGAAGGGATTAACTGGGAACAAAAATTGGGTCAAGGGAAATTTGGGAAAAGGCATCAGCCTCAGTTTCGTTGATGTTTGTGACAACGCCCTAGCCCATGCTGTTGCCCTCGAGTCCCCAGATGCCGGCGGGGAGAGATTCCTTGCGAATACTGGCACGTTCACCTGGCAAGATCAAAGTGCGTCCTCATCCCTCCCCGGAACCGATCGCGAATGAGGATTATTCAGAGGATATCCTCAGAGAGGCCAGTTTCACCGAAGTCACCGAGGGAAATCCTGGGAGTGGGAAGATGCATGTTTCTGATGTCTTCGTAGATGGCTCCAAGGCTATTCTTGCTAGGGGTGACGTATCATCAACTTGGAGAGGTTACTGTGGACATGTACAAGTCCTTGAAAGAGCTCCTGCCGAGTGATGTGGTTGGCCTCGATGTACGCAATGGCGATCCTCCCAAGTACAGTATTATGAAAAAGTGTATGGTCTGAACTTACATATAATGTACTGGCGATGTTGCAGATTTCTTTCTAAAGCATCGCACGTACGTGTATGACTACAGGCTTCGTGAATCTGTTGATTACGGTGAGATGAGGTTGCTTTGTGGCCGCAGAGTCGAGTCCTTCAAGCTTTATTGAATCAAGCTACGGTTTCTTAGTTTCGCATTCATTATTATTATTACCTTGGTCGTGCCCAGGCAAGTTTTCTCCAAAAACAAGCCGCGAAGAAGTGGCTCCTATTGTTAGCTCTCCGACATCTCTTTAGGGTCCTGGTGATTTTGTGGGACTATCTTGGTTAGATCCACGTCGGACTTGAACAATGTCTACGTATCTGTACTGTGTGAGTGTTTCCATCATGACTATGATCCATCGGGAATTTCTGGCTACACCTCAGTGGATTCGGGACTTGAGTGGGCTCAGCGTATGTCTCTTTTATATTTATTTGTTAGGCAGTCACTGATTCTAAGTTGAGTACTTTCCACCCCCTCCGGATGTAAAACCAAAAAGCTGGCGCAACCGAGAACTCGGCTCAATACATTCTGGACACGACTCAACACCCTGAGCACAACTGGAAGCTGGAAGGTGTTTTGGGAGAGTGAGGTATTGATATAACTTGAATGATACTAATGGATTTATTGATGGATGTACGAGGGACAGGATATTTAGATGTCGAATGTAAAAATAATTATGATAATGAGGTAGGGTGAGTGGAGGGGGGAGGTACTCGACTCAGACTCTGGTAATGTGGATTAGGGGCATGTAAAGACATAGCTACAGGTCCCTGATGATATAATGGCGCAGAATCATCAAAATGAGATGAAAAAGACTGATAAACTGGGTGTGGGTACGATTGGGTTGGGAAATAGGAGGACTCGTAGGAAGGCTGTGGATATGTGGAATGGTTGCGATCAGAAGGAGGCCCTTGTATATGAGGGTAATATGGTGACGGATATGGAGGTGGTGAAGATGCAGGGAGATGATGGTGGGGTACATATTGCAACCGCAACGGCAAAGGTTCCTGATTAGAACTTTAAGTACCGCATACAATCAGCAAGCTACACAGCTAAGAGCCAGACTGACTTACTTTCGTACTATGGGACTTGGACGAGACGGCAATGGCTGTGACGAAGGAGCATCAACTGGCCGAGAGGATAGCAAAGCCGAGCCAGATGGAGGACTTGATGAGGATCTGGGCCCAGATTTGTCGAGCTGTGGCAGAGCAGATTGAGCATCAAGCTTTGCCTTCTTGCCACTCCTTTCCCCTGCCCCATATGCATTGATATTGCTACACCATTCTCGTTTTGATTGGTGGCATTGGGGTAGGATAGATCCATAAGCAGCGGCAAATTCTGTTGCAGTCTTGATATTCGGTGGAAGAGAGACGGTGGCTGGGAGAATTTGCGGGGGTGGTGCTTGAGAATGATAAAGCTCAAGGGCAGGAATAAGGTTGAGAAGTGCAGAGGAGGGATTTGGTGAAATCACATCTGTGATTGCGACTTGGAGGAGAGCCATGACATGCTCTATATTCAGATTACCAGCGAGGGTGGGAGAAGTGGCTTCGGGCATATCTCCCTGAGCCTTGGGGAGTTCGTTACTAGAGTCATGTCTGTTTGTCATGACATCAAGCGTAGTATTCCTTGGACCATCTCAGGATACAATCATTGGATCGCACATAGGTGCTTGCAAAAATCAATTTTTCCGGTCACAAATGAAGGACAGGAACAGACATACATCTCAATATCAACACGGTATACTGTATTCTCTTGAGATGTGGACTGGACTGTATATGATCCATCAGGAAGGGACTGGATAAACATTGTCAGACCAGGATGAAACGAATACATGGGTTTCGAACCTGTATGCCCTGACTTGTTATATTTTGAGCTTGCTTTTGAATATTGTGACACTGCTGGAGCTCAAGATTAGGCCCTTTGAGACTGTGTTCCTGCCGCAAATAATTTGTCTTGTAACGTAGCTCAACATTTCTGATGAGGATGCAAATAAGATGATCTGCCCATCGATTCCGCTTGCCTTGTAAGAATTTTCCCTTGAGGATGTGATGCCAACTAGAGAGGAAAATGAATCTGAAGTGCAAGATTAAAAAGGAAAAAAAGATGTGGCTTACGCTATAGAAGAAGGGTTGGGAGCTCCGATGACTGTCAAATCAAAATCTGGTTCAGCCAGTGTGTAGATGGGAGACTGTATTTCTGTTGTTATTCGTAGGGCTGGTTCACTTCAATGGTTGATCACACTCTGTAAGACGTGTATGGTGTTCAGTGGAGAATAGGAAGGGATATGGACTAGCTGTAGTCAATGATATATCGTGTAGGATGCTTGTAGAAAGGCT
>MU128920.1:0-128335 GCA_014904985.1 Hydnum rufescens UP504
ATTCACACCTTTTGAATGGTACCAAACACAAGTCAAATGGACCAAAACTGCACTCTCCAGACCAATATTACTATCAAATCCAGAATTTCCAGTAAAAAATGAATTTCTCTGTCAGTTCACATCCAATCCTCTCATAACAACCACACCTAGAAAGATATAAAAAATACACATCCAACAGTACTGAGCACATGAAGAACAGATCAAAACTGAACTCTACAGAACAATATTACCATCAGAATCAACACCCATCAGTATTTTATGAATTTCTGTCAGTTCACATCTGATCCACTCAGAACCACCGCACCCAGAAAGCTGTTAAAAATCTGCATCAAATGATATTAAGAATATCTATTACAGATGCAAACTGTTGTTTCTGCATCAAATCCCATCCCACGCACTTGTCCCCATTATCAACCAGCAACAAAACACCTTAACCATTGGACTATGCTCAAATTAATCTCCAAAACCTGGAGATATCCTTTCATTTTGCCTCCCAGAATGCTCCACATGGTCAGTGACCTCATGCCCCAAGCATTCCACATGCTCAGCAAATTGGTGACATCACCCTTCTATGATTTCTTTTGTTCTCTTTATGAATGACATCACTATGACATCACCCTTCCATGATTTCTTTTGTTCTCTTTATGCATGACTCACCTATGACTCACATCTTCACCTTTTCTTTTGTTCTCACCTATGACTCAGATATGACTCACCCATGAGGGAGTCATTTGCTTTAAACACAGCCACCTTCAGAAAGGTATAAAAGCTGGTAGATTTCCTGTATCCCCCTATCATCATCTCCTCTCTGGAAATCATCACTGTCAACCACTGTCAACTTTTCTGCTTGCCTCTAAAGAACAGTCTATCTACAAGCCATCTGTGTAGAAGGGTAGGAAACTTAGGGTAAGAAAATGCCTGATTTTCATTATTTGAACCTTAGGTCCTCAGCTAAGCTACCTATATACACAAGTAGACTTGGAGTTGGACAATGGACAGAAACTGGGATGACTAAGAACCAACAAGTCATTGACTAATGAAAATTACGTCACCTGAATCATGTCATTGCCTAGACTCCCTAGCAAATATCATAAATAGATCAAGGACCTTCTGGGCCAGGTGGAGCCTTCCATAATAGGAAGAGGCCAGCCAGATCCAGAGCCCATCTAAAAATAAAAATCCATACCATGTGCTACTCAGGAGTTCTGGGCCAGCATATAAAAGCCTGTACATTACACCCCCAATAATAATAATTCTTTCCCTCTTACCACTACAAGCCAGACAGTGCTTTGTGAAGCTGTGTGAAGGTATTCCCTGGTCAACACCTAGACCTTGTAAGATTTCTGTGGACTCAGCTTAACAACCAGCTGGCACAAGAAAGACTGAATTCTAAGACACCAACACCTACCTGAAAATCTGAGGACAGCCAAACCCCTCAGTTTCTGACTCATACCCATCTTGAGGACTGGCAGCTCCTCTCATCTACCAGCCAGCAACTGCTTGAAGACAGTATAATCCTCTCTTCTGAGCCCTACCCATTTGACTAATCCTGAGACAGTCAGTCTCAACACTCTTATTGCCAGTACAGATAGCTTTCTATCCTAGTACTGTTCTAAAAGCTTACAGGCATTCCCATCGATATTGGAAGGGAAGTACCTGTCTCACCTTGGCATATTAAGGCAAGGTTTTGAGCTCTAAACTCAAATCCTCCCTTAGGTTTCTCACATCCTATATAGAAGAAACCCTTACAATCTGGAGCTAAGTCATCTTCAAGGTTGTTGAGACAAAGCCACTGGAAGCCCTCTATGCAAATCACTAAAGCCAAGGATAGTTGCAGGACCTAAGGTTAGAGTTGCTGGACATCCAAGGAAAAGTAAGCATAATGAAATATGAATCAGGTTTTGAAGAAAGAAGGAAGAAAGATACTAACAAGACTAACCAAGCACTGACCAGTCTGTAACTCACAGATATCCACATTTTGACCAGGAGAACATAAACAAGAATACACAAATATCAGTAAACAAACCAACACAACATGAACAACATATAAGCCTTTCCACAAGCATCCCAGATGATATATCATTGACTACAGCTAGTCCATACCCCATCCTATTCTCCACTGAACACCATACACATCTTGCAGAGTGTGATCAACCATTGAAGCAAACCAACCCAACAAATAACAACAGAAATACAGTCTCCCATCTACACACTGGCTGAACCAGATTTTGATTTGACAGTCATCAGAGCTCCCAACCCTTCTTCTATACTGGACATGCCTAGACATGTCTAGACACATGTCTAGACACAGCTGGACATGTCTAGACATGCCTAGAGCAGCCTTGGCCATAATTTCCTAATATAGAAATGTAATGATCTAAGTTATGTACTCTACCCCAAAAAGCAGTGACATAATAATAGTATTATGTCATATTATATCCCAAAATTAACTGATGATATAATTAAATATATTAGATAATATGCATTACCTAATTATATAATTAGGTAATGCATATTATCTAATATATTTAATTATATCATCAGTTAATTTTGGGATATAATATGACATAATACTATTATTATGTCACTGCTTTTTTGGGTAGATTACATAACTTAGATCATTACATTTCTATATTAGGAAATTATGGCCAAGGCTGCTCTAGGCATGTCTACCATGAGACACCTAATGATGCTATCCAAGCAGTTGCCTTTGTTTTGATCTGGGCACTAGTAGACACACATCTGCAATGTCCCAAAATTGTTGATCCAGACACTATTAGACATCTCTTAGTACTGCAACCTGAACAAGTGCCTTTGTATCAACATATTTGATTTACACACCAGTAGGCATGTATCCACATTAGTAGCACAATTTATGGATTTAGACATCATTAGACCCCACCTATTGATCTCAGGCAAGCTGGTGCCCTTATGTCAAACAGTTTGATTTACACATTAGTAGGCATGAATCCCCAAGAGTCCAACAATTTACAAATTTAGATACCATCAGACACCTCTTAGTAGTGCCACCTGAGCAGGTCCCTTGGTGCCAAAATGTTTGATTTAGACACCAGTAGGCACACATCCACCAGAGTACCCCAAGTGTTGAATTAGACACCATTAGATGCCATCCAATGATCTCCCCCTGAGCAGATGCCTTTGTTTTAATTCAGACACTAGCTAGTAGAGATGCATCTGCAATAGTCCCAGGATTATTGATCTAGACACTATGAGACACCTATTAGTACTGCCACCAGGGGCCTTGGGATTGAACTGTTTGATTTAGACACTCTTAGACACCATTAGACACTGATTAGTACTGTCACTGGGGGCCTTGGGGCTCAAAATGTTTGATTTAGACACTATTAGACACAATTAGACACCTATTGATACTGCCACCAGGGGCCTTGGGATCAAAATGTTTGATTTAGATGCTATTAGACACCATTAGACACCATTAGTACTGCCACTGGGGGCCTTGTGTTCAAAATGTTTGATTTAGACACCAGTAGACACACAGTAAGGATGATAGACACCTCTAAGTCTCCAGAAAATATCCTGTTAGACATGCCTAGATTAGACCTGTAACTCACTCCAGCTGGTGAACAAACCCTCCCAGGCAGTGCCTGTGGCAGGCTATTTTAGGTACACCTATATGATGAACTTAGAAAAAAAAATCCCCTGAAAAAACTCCTCAGGCATGTCTTAGACATGCCTATACTCAGAACACCTCTTAGGTGGTTTCTGGATGCAAACTCAAACCACCTAAGAGGTACTGTTTTGAGGGTGCATTAGGTGAGGAAACCATGTTTCTGCATACCCAATTGGTCATGAATACAAGACAGGTGAGGGCATGAGAGTAGCTCTTTTACCCACATCTCTTCAGTGAAAGGGGATGTGTGTTAAGGGGTCTTAGCATAGTGGCTTTGAGCATACTGGATGGTGGCAGCAATGGCAGCAGCAGCAGCAAGAATGACTTGGTTTTGCTGCCTTGTAAGTGCCTGCACATGTTTCTGTTTGTCATTTTGAGTCTTGGTATTGTGGATTGGACTCATAGATGTGGAAATACAGGAAAATATGAGATGTAGATAGGTGTTTCTGGACTACAGAAATGGGTTCAAAAATTCTGGAACACATTCACCAGAAACACTCCTGAGAAACATTTCTTGTACAGCTGAACTGGCCCTAACTGCCTACTCCATCATTTAACAGAGCAAACTTCAGCCTCATGCTGCTCCACTAAATGCTGGCACTCTAGCACAAACTGCTCCCACTCCACTTGCCAGGTATGAAGCAGAACAGCCACCCTCTCTGAATCCAATAGACCCTCCTTGGGCCCAGCAGCAGCCTTGGCAGGACCCTTCCCCTGGAGTTGGAGAGACCTGTCCTCCTGGCACTAGTAGGCCCTGTGCCCTTGATGGAGCAACAGTTGGAACATTGAGAACTACACCTGGTTGAGATCCCTGGGATGACAGCCCACTGGGAGACAATTCTGGTGGGAGCATAAGAGAAGAAGGCAAGGGAAACAAACATGAAAGCAAAAATGAGAGGACAAGCAGCATTGCTGCAATAGTCTTGCATGCACACTCAACCAGAAAAGGCAAGCATGAGACTTTCAGCAAACACCACTCCTTCATTCACTAGCCTGCATCCATAGTCCTCATGCCTCAGACTACAACTTGGAGTCAGGATCAGGGCTCAGGTGTATAATATGACATATTACATAATCACAATTCATTAGAGCCACCCTTTAGGCAACCAGAAGGCATATGACAGATGTGGGGGGATAATTCAAGGTCAAGGAAGGTTGGCAAGTTGAATTGCTGTGTCCAGAATCAATTGGGCTCAAGTAGGACATAAAAAAATACAATTCAAGGTGGCCTGTTGAAGTGCTGCAGATAGACAATAAATTTATTTGTATACAGGGAAAGGAATGACATGGATTTGTGGAATCCAGACATATGGAATACAGATTGGCTCTCAAATGAATGATGGTGTGGGAATTGAAGCACAGATTGGCATAGAAAAATGATTCATTTATTCACAAGATCATCCTTGGATGGAGTTTGTATGTGGTAGGGATTTATCCCTCCAACAGCATGAGCTGTGAAAATTGACTAACACACAACCACTACAAGAGCACACTACCCAATGAGCAGCACTATATGAGACAAACAACCCATCACCTTAGAGCATGGCTTTAGCTGGATATGGGAGAGTCATGTGCAAGTGCAACTCTGAAAGATAAGTACACATATCTTGTGGACCACACTAACCCCCCATTTGTCTCCATGTATAGCAGCTGTGCCCCTTGGCCAGCTGCTACCATATGCCCTTCCCATTCCTCCCTGTTAGTGGTGTCAAAGTCCCTTAAGCCACATCAGTAGACTTATGGATCAAGGGGTTGGCTCCCTAGTAGCTAGAACCTCTTATTCCCTTTTCTCTCATTTTCTATCCTAAACCAGTGGGAAGCTTCTCCCACAGGGAGTTTGGTGCTGCCCCAGGAATTGCCACCTTACTTAGATAGTCTTCATTAGTTACATAAGCCATAAGGGAAAAGCCATGGCAATGCCCAAAGCAGTGTATCTTTTCTACCACCATCAACTGTCTGTCTCATAGAGTCATGGACCTGTTGATTATGCACTACACACTGTGTGACTCCCAGATTTATGACTAAGCCCTCTTACTTTGCCCTAGTAGGCATAGAAACCCTAACCCTCCAGGAACTACTAGCCTGTCAGGTTAGGCAGAATGGTCTTAGTCCCATGGACTGGACTAATCCATTGGATCCAGAACCTCCTCCATCTTTCAGTTCCTCCCCACTCCTTAATTTGGATACTACTGAATTAACACACCCTCTCCCTTTGCTTCTCCTGCATCCAAAGCAAAGCCAGTGCTTAGCTTTGTTCATGGCCCTTCTGCTTGAAGCCAGTGCCTAGAGTGGTTGGATTATTTTCCCCCTTCTGTTTACAGGTCTATTGAATCTGCCTCATCTAACAACAACAAATAGCATGGCCCCTCAAAGTCAAAGGGCATATTATTACAAACATGTTATTATGTAATTTGGATACTATTCAGGAATGATTATATAACAATCTGATGATGTAATGCACCCATCCTGGCCTGGGGACCACCTCAATAGCCAAATATATCCATTTGGTTCCACTGATAATTGTTATTTGATTCCAGGCCAGATGATGAGGTAATTATTAGTATTACTAATATGAAAATATTCTGGAAGCAATATGTGGTACCATAAATGGGAATGGCCAAGTACATAATATAGACAATAATAGGCCTATGGTAAGAATATGTGATATTGGGGCATCATGGTAAGGGCTGGAGATATGATTTCTCTGATAAGTTATTAGAAAGAGATATATCCAGCCTACAGCAGGCAGGGTGTACTTGATGTAATTTCCACTTTTGGGCATTATGTAATTAAAAATCATTGTGGATAATTGTACAATATTAATATTTGGATACAGGTCACACTTTTGAGACCATTTGACATCAAAAACCTTTGTTTGAGAGTCCCAAAGTCACCCTCTTGAAATTATTTGATATCAAAGGATTTTGATGTCTCATAGACATTTAATACAATGTGCTAACCTAACCTAACATAGGTTTTCTTCAGGTTAGGCTCAGGTTTTATTCAGGTTTTGCCCAAATGGGGCAAAACCTAACCTGAACCTGACTTTGGCAACCATATGAAGGACATGTAGATTGACCATGGCCATCTGAGGGAAGGTGATATTCCCACTCAATTGCACAAAGCAACCCCTGAGGATAAAAAGCTTGTGGAAAAGCATTTTCTCACTACTGTCTGTCATGGAGACAGTTGGACTGAGTCAGATGTCCTTGATGATACTCAATGCAGCCTTCTGCATGAATTGGAGCCTACTCCAGATAATGTATTTATATTGAAGCAGCAACCCCTTTTGGTCTCAAAAGTCCAAATTGCTTGTGGTTCTGAAGGCCTTTGTGAAGCAAGCCAGCTTGATACTATCTCTCCAAAGTTGACATACTTGAACAAGGTGCATTACTGTATCATTTTCATGGAGAAGGGAAAATCAATTAATTCCCTCACAAACCTCACTGAAGTTGTGGAGGTTCTTGTGGGAATTCTTACTGGTGTGTTCTCATTTCCTCATTCATCACTGTAAGCTGAGGCTTCTGGCCACAGCATTAGAGTTTCTGTGATGGGTGCATCATGATGTCAGCTTAGGCAATATCCTCTCATGCAATGACACAGGAAAACTGGCAGATCCCAAGTACACCAAGAAAATCACAACTGAAACAAGTCATGACCTACAGATGGCAAGTGAAATCTCTGATCATTGTGCTTTGGACAAAGTATTGATCTCATTGAAGGGCACTGAAGCATTCATGGTGATGGAAGTCACCATGGCCCAATATTTATTTCACTCTCAACCAAGGGCTTTACTGGAAAATGCATTTCTGTCAGGGAAACACTGCCATTGAGGCCACAAAGAGAAAGAGGAAAGAGATGAATTAACCACATGCCTACTGCAGTGGAAATCCTGAGAGATCAAAACTGAGGATTGTCCAACTGAAAAGGGCTATAAATACTGTCTCCTGAACACAGCCACTACAGCCTTCCAGAGCCTTCCAAGGTGACACAATATCACAGCCTCCACAGCCTCCCTGACTAACCATCACTAAGCTGATGTACCCACTTACCAGCCATGATCTGTCAGCTGACTATCCCTTAATCATGCTGTGTGCATCCCTCCACATTCCCCATGCCCAACTTCTAGATGTGCCTTACTCATTGCTTATACCTCCAAGGTGTTCCATGTGTGGGTACCCTGAAAGTGTCAAAGGACCATAGTGATGACTTGGGTTGATCTCAAACGGCATGTCAAGGTTTAACCCAGGTTCAAACCTGAAATCATGAGCCCTTTCAGACATGAAAAATATCTGAGGTGAACACTGATTTTAACCATAATCCAGAATGAGTCATCAATTCTGGCAAGTTCCAGAATTATGTAACAGGTTCCTTGATGGAGAAATATGTTACTTTGAAGTGAAGTTAGACATAAAACCTCATGAAAAGTTTATATTGACATAGTTTATGTAAACTTTGCATGAGGTTTTATGTTTAACTTGACTTCAAAGCATATTTCTCCACCAAGCAACCTGGTTACATAATTCTGGAACTTGCCAGAATTGATGACTCATTCTGGATTATGGTTAAAATCAGTGTTCACCTCAGATATTTTCATGTCTGAAAGGGCTCATGATTTCAGGTTTGAAACTTAAACCTGAACCTAACCTGAACCTGAAAACCTGGGGGCCCAAAACCTGAACTTAACCTGAACCTGACCACAGGTCAGGTTCAGGTTTGAACTCAGGTTTCCAGGGTTTGCAACTTGACTTCAGCAACCATAGTGTCTCAGCATGCTTAGACATGTCTCTGACTGTCCTGACATACCTATCAGCCTTCTGTACTTTCGTCATTGTCCAGGTCCAGGTCCCAATTCTTCCCCAATTTTCTCAAACACTTTGATAGCACCTAAATTATTGATCTAGACACTATGTGACACCATCCATTCCATGCAGCCTAGATGCCCCCCCTATGTACTCTAGATGCTATTAGACATTACCAAGTCCAATATTCCAATGGTACCACAATCATTTATCTCATCACCATGAGGCACCTCTTACAGTAGTAATGCTACCTGAGCAGGTGCCTTTGAGTGAAAATGTTTGATTTAGACACCATTAGACACCCCCTAGTCATGCCACCTGAGCAGGTACCTTTGGGTGAAAATGTTTTGATGTACACTAGTAGACACAATTAGACATCATATGATACCTCCTGGTAATGCCACCTGAGCAGGTCCCTTTGGGCCAATGTGCCCAATGTGTTTGATTTAGACACAAGTAGGCACACATCTGTGATATCACAATTTAAGCTACACACCATTAGACACCAGTAGGCACCTCCTGAGGGTCAAAATGTTTTAATTCAGACACTAGTAGACACCCTCCAGGATAAACCCTCATAGACACCTCTAATGCATCATAAAATACCTTAGACATGCCTAAATTAGACCTATAACACACTCTGACTGGTCAAAAATCCACCTGCAGTGGGCTATTTTAGACATGTCTATATGATGGACTTAGAAAAAAAAATCCCCTGAAAATACTCCTCAGGCATGTCTTAGACACACCTATACTGAGAACACCTCTTTCCTGGTTTGTGGATGCAAACTCAAACCACCTAAGAGGTACTATTTTGAGGGTGCATTAGGTGCTCTTGACCTGATTTTTTCCACTTGGCAGATTGCAGTGGTGAGTTGTGGTATCAAGCTGTAATTACAAATCAAGTTGATTAGCTGTAACCAGCTGGAACTTAAATGACAACCAAGTGCAAGTACTGATTGGCAACCACCTGG
The DNA here is from genome assembly GCA_014904985.1 of Hydnum rufescens UP504. NCBI lineage: Eukaryota > Fungi > Basidiomycota > Agaricomycetes > Cantharellales > Hydnaceae > Hydnum > Hydnum rufescens. The sequence continues at coordinate 9,429 of MU128920.1, forward strand.
GTCCAGAGAGGTCAAATGGGATGGCACTGCATGGACTATCCTCTCCATCTGGAGGGTGCATGGGGCCTTACTATTAGTTGTCACCTCTGTTGCTGTGATTGGGTACTTGCCATGACCCCTCTAGCCCTTCAATTCTTGCCCATTGTGGCCCATATCTGGTACTTAGATGCAGGCAGTATATATCTTGGGCTCTGTGCAAAGAGAACTTGAAAAATCATGAAATTGTTGCTTCTTTACAGTACATTATTCTTGAAAATGATGAGAATTAATGGTTTTGAATCACTTGAAGTGCCCTACCAAGTCAACAAGCCATTTCACTGGGAAAATATTGTCTTTGAGCTATGGACTACCCTTCCAGAAAGTCATAAATGAAATACCAGTCATACTGGAGGTGAATTGGGGTTGTAAATGTCTGAAGGATCATGTGAGGGGCTTGCCACCAGAACAACCTCATGCCTAATTACTGCCACCTGCAGTCCCATCCCAGAAATAATCAATCCCCCATCACTTCCCTCACCAATGGCCTCAATTGGGGCCAAGACCTCAATGGCTAGGAGCCCATACGAGCCCAATGGGATTTTATATTGAGTCTGGACAAGCACAATAAATGATAGACCAGATAGTGATATATCCAGGTCCACCACCTCTCTGGCTCATGTCTCCAAGCTCAGAAATACCTAGATAAAGGTACAGCAAGGGTTCTATTGGTGTCAAGTGGTGGAAAGGAATGGCGGCAACTACCTGATATCATGAACTTGCCATTGCCGAAATGACCACTTGAGCCGATTCCCTTCCAACACACTCAATTCGCCATATATTCCTCCCTAATTTTTGGAGCCTGTGTAGAGCATCATTTACTATATTTCTGCCAAGTTTGAGCACAATCTGAGCTCTCTAGCTTGTGCAAGACTTCGCGGGAAGTACCCGATAATGAATAGCACTCTTTGATTTTAAAATCTAACATTGCCGTATTTTTTCCTACGGGCCAATATTACCATACGTTAAGCGGGTGCAGAATGGGGCTTCCTCAAGACTTCGCCGCACATTGTGGGTCTCTGGAGCCCCTAGTACAATAAGACAATCTTTCATACTATACATACTGGTACTGGCAAGGATGCGAATGCGCCACACAAGGTTCAGCAGCCAGCGGAGTCCTCTGCATTCGGGTGAAGGTGATTATTGGCCGTACTCTTCATCGTGGTTTGCTCACGGTCACTGACAAGGTACGCTGTTCGTTGAACACTAAATTTAACTCCGGGGATTCATGGGGCCTACACTCTTTGAATTATTTAGATTTTACAATTTATCAGTGCATTGGACGCTAATTATAGGGATACGCCCAACACTGTCGAGAAGTCATGACTGGAACTTGCGTAATGCTTGTACTTCATCAAGGAGGGCTTGCAGTCGTTCGTCATCGATCTTCACCAGACTAGAAATCACGACACATGAATGTTGCGGTGATAGTCCATGACAAATCACACACCTCGGAATGCAATTCCTTGCCTCTTCAATGTCAGCAGGGCATAGATTGGCAATTTGGGCAGTTTCAAACTGGGTGAGGTGCGGTTCCCGTTTTAACGCTCTTAATGAGGGCGAAGTCTTAGTAACATAATTAATACCCAAAGAAACGCAACTCACTCTCGAACTGCAGCTGTGGTGTCGCGACTTGCAAATTTTCCGAAGTCTTTCACATACTGCACCGTTTTATTGTATACACTGTATACCAGTGCCTCACATTAAGCATGCAAAGAGGGTGTCGCGATAAAGTGAAACAAACGGAGTATCTGGAGGCTGGGTAGCCCTGAGTTCAAGAAGACTTTTGACCTCCGAGATGAGCAAACACCCCGCGTTGTTGAATTCTGGAACAAGATGAGATGCACTCAAGCGTTAGAAAACGCACACGAACCCACCGGGACCAAGCTTGAGCACATCTGCGTCTTCCTCCTCCTCTTTCTTCCCTCCACGGTGTGGGCCCGGCATAATGTCGTGATATTCGGTAACTTCCGTGTGGACCCACAGATGAGTTCTAAAAAGAGGTGAGTACCCAGGTCCATTAGACCCCGCAAATATTCTAACGCTGGCATATGTTGTCCTGTATATCCTGTGTACCAACAGTAAATTAGATCTTCTTGTCCGTGTGCGGTATAGCAACCCTCTTCCGCCTCCTCCATTTCCTCCCAAGCTCCTTAGCATTCCTACGCACCCATCTCGTTATGCTCGTCTCGAATTTACCTCCAAGGTGGCAGATGAGACGCCATTTCCGATGATTGTGGATGCAGAATGCGGCATGCCTCTCGATCTTAGTAAATGGGATGGTCTTTGGGATTATGATCTCGGCGAAGATAATGGTAAATGCTTATGGGTCCCGATGTACACGCTACTCACTGAAAATATCCATAGATCTGAATCCCGACCCTAATAGTCTCCCTGATTTGGATCCCAAAGATGCGTTTCTAGTTTCAGATCTGCCGGCGGCCTATACAAATGGGCAAACCCCATCAGCGTCTGCAGCTGCAACACCGACGCCCAATGTATCCTGGCTGCGAAAAACGGAGTACATAAGTACGAGCACAATAGGGAGGAATTCGGGCTCGACGGAACTGTATGTCGTTCAAACACCTCAATTTGCTCATCTATTTGACAACATGCTCCGTAGGAAAACAGCAGACGAGCCAATGCCTGATGTTTCTCATCCTGCCCAAATAGTTGACATCACTGCTTCGTTTCCTTCGACTTCTGAGCCAATAAATTTGAAAGACCTTCGCCATCCAAATAAACCTGGTCTTCGCGCTGTCGAATCATACGAAATTCTCCCAGACTCCGGTATTTGGGCTAATGATTTCGATCTTGTCAAATTCTCGGAACGGCCTGGGGAACGTCCTCTTGATGTTAGTGCTTGGTCTCGTCGGTTGGTCTGTTGTGCGTGTGCGGGGACTAATGATATCTGCCTCTAGCAAGCCGATCCTCGGCTAGACAGCGCTGTCATCCGCCCAACCATAGGCGAAGATAACGAATCTTTCCTGTCATACTATCTTACGAAGGACGACAAAGAGGCCCTTGCCTACAACGAGCTTCGGACGACTCAGAAGCAGCCTTCTCTTATGACTCCTGAACCCGACCAGAGCACTGATGAGCAAAACGCAGGCGAGACAAAACCCGAATACCCAGAAGCGGCTGCATTCCACTTTGTGCGAGATTATGAGACCGTCAAGATTGACACGGAGGTCCTGAACGAATTCCTCCTCTCATTGAATAATGGGGTGGGGCCCACTGTTGCTGGGAAGGGTGCATATTACAAGAACATCGAGCGGAAGTATGTTCTCAAGAAGAAGAGACATAATGTACGTCTGTGTCTGTCTTCGGGCCACTCTCTATCACGATGGTGGCCACTGCTTCCTCGAGTCGGATTGTGGCTCACCAAATTCCGGATGTATTAGAAACAAGAAGACTACGTGAAGAAGTGGGATATCGTTCACGTCGCTCATGTCCCTTTCACTGCAGAACAACTGGTCGAACGCGCTGAGGTCTCGCAGAGGTAAACGATCCTGCATACATGCTAAATGCCGCTGCGGCTGCGGCTGCGGCTGAGATGAATTTGGACGAAGGACCGGAGGATGGAGAAGCGGAGGCCGATGGCGAAGTGGACGTCACAGATGACCATGAGGTAGCCAAGCAAGAAGAAGAAGAATCTCCGCCAAAAGCAAGCTAATATTTATTGTCCTTGTCCATTGTTTTGATACGTAGCACATGTGCATGTATTCTATGCGAAGTTTGTGGCCTCCATTCCCGGCTATCCCCGGGTTATCCTCACACAAAATCATACACCATGCCGAGGGTAAGCATCGGCCGGAGCCTCATCCTGCAGAGACTAAGTTGTTTACAGGGTGTCCCGAAAGAGCGACCGGAGGAGGTCCCTATGCGATTCACCAGCTTCTGGATACCCGCACCGTAAGCCACTGGAGGGAATAACTTCATGTACAGTACTCGTTATGACACATACCTGCCATACTTTCAGCATGAATAGTAAAAATGCTGCGTCTAACTACCTGAAATCTGATAGCCAAACTCTGTGGTCACGCAACGCCGCAAATGGCACCGCCGGTGGGCAGCGTAAACGCACCCCGCTTGGTGATACTGAAACTACGCCGGCAGCATCAGCTCCAGAAGTCGAGGTGTGTTTCTCTTCCCCATTCATGTCTTTTCTACATGTTCTTAGCCTGGGAGAAGCGCCAGAAACGAGGGTCCGACATAATCATCATCCATCCAGGCACGCGGTTTCTTCGCGTTGGCCGAGCTACCGACGCGTACCCCATCAATATACCTCACGTTATAGCTCGTAAAACTAATTTGTCGCCCACGCCGCCCCCTTCATTCATAAGAGCTATCCCTCCTTTCAAGGCGACTCGATCCCCTTCGGTTTCAGTTTCTTCGCCTGAAAGTGGGGAGCCTCTTCCAGATGATTATGCAGTCTCAGCAGACCCCGACGACCCCGTGCGTTGGGTTTATTTGGCCAAGATGTTTAAGAATTGTTCATCTAACGATCACAGCAGCTTGACCAAAAGATCGGTGCGATTCGACTGTCCCTTCGTGCTCGAATGTTTTCGTATGGATTCTCGGCCAGAAAAAATGGATCCTCCCAGGCAGAAGAGTACAACAAAAATGTCCAGGTCATCGAAATCCCCGATCACAAAGATCAAGATAACGTTGAATGGCTGGATTCAGCAGCAGAAAGCAAAACCATCGTCGGCAGCAAGGCAAGGCCCCCCATCGTCAGTGACATGATGTATGCTTAGCACCCTTTGAACTCCTTCGCAGGTCTTCCGCATTCCAGATCCCGTACAGTCTAAGTATTTGATTCGGTGGCCGATACGTGGGAGCAAATTCAACCAGGTGGACTACGCAACTCGACAAGAACTTATCGGGGATATTCAGTCAATATGGACCACAGTCCTTCAAACTGAGCTCTCCATCGATCCTCCGACGTTCAAGGTGGATGGAGCTAATGTTCAAGTTAGCATAGTTACTAACATTGTTTGTCACTCTCTGAGTTAGAATCTCTCGGTCATTTTGGTCGTTCCCGACTATTGGGACAAATTTTACGTTCGAGATCTTGCTCATCTTCTTTTAGTGCAGATGGGATTCCGTAGAATGTGTATCCAGCAGGTACGCTTATGGCTAAAGCTATAAATGAACCTTTTTGCTCACTTGGGGGTGATATACCTGTAGGAATCTATTTGCGCATCATTCGGAGCCGGCATTGCTGCTGCGTGTGTCGTCGATATCGGGGCCGCAAAAACAAGCGTGTCGTGTATTGAGGAGGGTCTTGTCCTCCCTGACACACGAATCTCGCTTGATTATGGTGGAGACGACATTTCGGAGTTTTTCCACCTTCTCCTGGCCCGGATTGGGCTTCCCTATAAGGAAGCCGATCTCTCGCGCCTATACGATTGGAATATGATCGAAGACCTCAAGACAAGGTCAGCTACTTTGGCAGAGGTGCGCTTTGCATTGAAGCTCCTCCACGAATGGCTTGTCCTTTTTTTTTTTTTGGCTAATAATCGAATCCTTCAGGTTGACGTGGACTTAATCACATATGATTTATTTGTACGCGCTCCGGCAAGAATAACGGAAAAATACTCCATTAAAACATATGATGAACCTAACGTCGCGTCTATGGTGAACGCATGCTGTCAATCATCACATAGAGCACCGCTGACAAGGGCCTGATCAATCAGATACTATTTCACCCCAGTATCATCGATTTTGAGAACAAACACGCCTCATCAAAGCCCATCTGGACCTCGGATTGCATAGATGAAATGGACGTGTTGAGTGATACCATTGTATAATATTCTCAAGAGATTTGAGGGGATCGATGCTGATTTCGATCCGGTTCACAGACGCAAGCGATGGTAGCATCCACCGCTCACTTGCATCCTGAGGGCGAAATGGTCGGAAAGTCTGGATCTGTACAATCATCTAGCACCAATGTGCCAGATTCGATCAATGTCACCGAGGCGTCTTCCACGGTTCCCAAGACCAAGACCGACGCGGGACATGCATCTCCTGACGCAGAAAGTAATAGTAAAACTCCAAGGCGGACAGAAAGCCCCGAAGACCCTGGCCGTGTGTCTGGCACTGGCGGCGTCGGCGTGTCGACAACAGCGGCAGTATCCGCGGGTTCGCCGTCCACAGGCATAATATATCGTGGTGGTACCCCTATCGACATTCGCTCCGAATCATCCAAGCAGCCATTGGACCACGCTATCTTTCACAGTATTCGTGCCTGTGCGGCGGGCACGTCGGGAGTGGGTGCTAACGAGCGCCTGAAGAAGATGTTGGCCTGCATACTCGTGGTAGGCGGCACAGCCTTGACTCCAGGCATGCTGCATGCACTAGAAAGCAGGTATGCTTTTCAGATTCTTGTTTCTCGGTCTGGAATGTTCTGTGGTAATTTAACTGCCTCTTCAAATATAGGGTGAAGGGTTTGGTAGCTGCGAACATGCCTGGCCAAGAAGAGCTCGTTGCTGTAATTCCTGCTCCGAAGGAAATAGATCCTCGTGTGTTGGCGTGGAAAGGGGTCGCCGTTCTCTCAAAACTTGAGTCTTTGAGTGACTTGTGGATACAGCAGGCTGATTGGGTGAGTATCTTTTATCCCTGCGGCTGTGGCTTCAGATTTCTTCACAACTTTCTCTGTAGGACATGATGGGAATGCGAGCGCTCAAAGAACGGTCTTTTTTCTTGTGATAAGGACCTTGTGTTTGTTGTATTTGTTTATCGCATGTATCTTCATAACTCTTCGGCATCACGAGGCCCGATCTCTCCAAATCCAAATGGCCGTCTTCGGTAATAATCCGAAGAAGCCAAGTAAAGCTACGGATTGCATGCGCTGAACGATCTGCATTTAGCCATGCTGCACATTAGTCATGCATGGTTGTTGCGAAGAAATAGGTCACGTCCCAAATTATGGGACGAAATTCTGGTGGCCCAGGACAGCTAGGATAAGGTAGGGGATACGGCGATGAAATCGTCTCTGCCACCCTCCGCCAAATCCGTCCCCCTAATATTAAATTGGAATCGCATCAAGAGTCATGAAGCTTCTTTGCGATGATTTCAACCCCGGCACGGACACCATCGACAACCCTCACCTCTTTGCTTGTATATATCCCCGCCTTCACAGCGTCTTCCATCCCCTCCATTCCTGCACAACCAAGCACGATCACGTTACACCCCTTCGCTACTAACGTTTGCGCGCCAATTCGAACATTGTTCTCAACTGCATCGTCTTTTCCCAACTCGCCTGATGATGTATGGAAGTCTAGAACGCCTAGTCCCGTAGCGACGACGCCTGCGAACGCCTCTTTCGAGACGATGGACAGTTCCAAGATAGCCTTGGTGAGCGGAGCGACCCAAGCCACTCCGGTTGTGAGGACACCAAACTTGGAGCCTCGGGTCAAGGCTTCGATGACGGATGCCTCGAGAATCCCCATCACCGGCTTGCGCGTAGCTGCACCGAGGAGTTCGGTTTGTGAGCTTAATCTATCATCTGGAAGTGTACTGACTTTCGCGTAGCATATGTATAAGGGGATGATCAGAGTAGCAAGCCACGAGAAATGCGTCGTGTTCATGTATCATAGGAAGTAGGGCGGGCCAACACCCAGAAGCAGAGAGGATCGAAGTACAAAAGTTGTCGATTGACGCAGGAGCAGAAGGGGGAGCTTGATAAAAAGCAATAGAGACATCGATCCCAGTATGGTGTACATAATTTGTTGCTGCCGATCTCTGGATACACTCGGTCACGGACACTGAAGAATTGGGATTGATCACTAGGATTGACTTCATTTACACCGGCGACACGGCGATTGCCTTAACACCGGAACCTCCGTGCTGCCAGTGGCATTCCATAACACGAAGGATGGGATGGACAGACCAATTTAATATTCTTAGGGGGATGGATCAGTAGTCATTAGGACATAAAAACGAATCTGAAAGCGATGGTTCGAAAGCAAGCAGAGGGGAAAACATGATGGTAAATGTACGATCAAGCATGGGGATTCCAGCCTATGATGCAGGATTCAAGATCAGAGAATGCAACGAATAATATTCAGGACAAACCTCCATAGATCATTGACAGATGGTTTGGGTCTGTGGCCGCAGTTATCAGTTCGTTCACAGTGTATTGCACACTAAGGGATTTGTCCAATTTAGCATTAACGCTTCGTAATGCTCGCTCCGCGCTCTCTTCGGCGAAATCGACATCGGGGGAAACATCTGGGGCATTCCCGGAATCCGGTATATGCTGGATGCGTTTCAACTTGAGAGGATTCGCAGTCCTACAACCACCTTAAGTGAGGGTCCGAGTGGTCTTCGATGTAACCTTACCAGGAATGTAATGGATCATACTTGAACACTTCGAGCACCGTTTTGATTACTTCAGATCCGTCCCGTAAGACGCGTAATGTTTCTTCGGCACAACGTCGAAAAACTCCTTCAGTTTTGGATACACCCAGACCGTCCACGATGTCCGACGTCAAACGAAAAGGGACCAACTCCGGGATGGGTAGCAATTGGCCCTAAAGACGGCGTGTTTAAGATTGCATTTGTCCGGATTCCGAATATATTTACCTGGTCGAAAGCAACTCCCAGGTCAATGTGGATAAGCTCCCCAGAAACTTTATCGATCAGAATATTGGAAATATGGCGATCTCCCAGCCCCACTACATGGCCAACAATGGACGTCGTTGCGACACTGCGGGCATACTTTAGTCGCATCTCGAACCATGCCATCGGGACTTTGTGAATTTCGCTGAAGAAATGTCGCATAACCGGATGAAATCGTTCCCGAATTGTGAAGAACTTCTTCATCATTACTTTCTCGACGCCTTTCGTCCCCTTGTTTGATTCGAAGAGTTTCTTGAGGATGGTGCCTGCCTCGATTAGGCCATAGTCGCGAGGGTGATACCTATATCGGTCATGGTTAGATGGTGATCATGGATGAGAAAGAAAAGCTGATATACTTTGCGTGAGCAGGGGCCAACCATCTGGACAGCGGGATCGTTTGGGCCACGAATTCCATTACGCCGGATTGAGCGGTGAGCGGGATTACTTTATATGTCCGAACGCATAGATCACGCCGGCGGGTTTCCGAGTCCTTGCGCAGAACATGGTTGGTTAATTCGAAAACTTGCTCCATGACAGCGTCTTGCCGGAGGTCATCCTCGCCCTCTCCTTTGAACTGGGAAAGTACACCATGAATACCGAGCGAAACTCAAAGACGATCTGACTAACTAATTGTTTATGCCAGACGTTGTTTTCGTCGACGCAGTCACAAATTTTTGGGAGATTGACACTGGTGAGGGATCAGTCATTGGCAATGCATGCGACGCTCTGGGAAAGTATTCACATACCCGCCCGCGGTGGTGTATCTCTTACCATAATATTTAATCCCAACGATCCTGTTGTACTGACAACTAGGGTCCACAGGAGTATGAACAGTGGGCAAAGGTACCTTCATATTGCGGATTTTGAGCAATTTCAGCTCCGCGGGAATGGGTTTTCCAGGCTGCTTATCCTTGTCTTTGGGTTGGTTTTTTTCTTGACTGCTATCGCCCTTGATAGGATATTTTGCCCATTCTACGTAGGCATCGCACAAAGTCTCGATGTCTTGGAGACGATTTCCCTCGACAGAGTCACCGCGTAGACTATTGAACAGATCCTCCGCAGCTCGCTTGCGACTAGTCTGGGAATCATTTGACGTAGTTGATATCAATGGTCGATGTGGTGGAGAACGAGGACCTTGTCGAAGTGCGTAAACCTGGTAGAGGCTGTGGAAAGGGTGCTCACGACAGAGCCTTATCATCAAGTTTTGAAGCGCCTGCTGCGACCCCGAAGATGACGGGTCCCGGCTAGCGGCGGACAGCCTTGCCGTCAGTTGGTGAGTGAGGAAAATGAATTTGCGCGATGGAATAGCGTCAATTGATTCTGAGATATACTGGTTTAAATGTGTATCGTTGAAATTGCTAAACCAGAGGGAGCAAAGCCGAATGACGGCGTCGTGGTCGTATTCATCCGATAGAATGAGGGATCGAGTAAACATCGTAATTGCATCGCGGAGGAAGGAGTTCAATTTCTCCACATGCAAAGTAAACTGACGCGCATCCTGGTCAAGTATCAACTTGGCGGTGCGCTGGGCTTGACTGAGAGCAGAACGGTGTTTGGTATCTGACGATCGGCTTGAGCTTGAGAGGGCGGATGCGTATTCTTGGACTTCGAGCTGTTTACGTTCCATATGCCGCTGAAGTTGGGCCGAAGTATCGGACTTGGCTATCGCTTGGTACTGATGTTCCGCAAAAACAGCAAATTGATACGGAATATGACCCAACTCAGCGGATCCCTCGTGTTGTTCAGCAACGATTTCATGGGCCGGTATGAAATACGTTTCTCGAATAGTGACCGGAGGCTTCAAACAAGCCTGCGCTACCCAGTCTCCCTAGAATAGAACTGAGCTGAGCGAACAAATAAGTGATACAGATCAACAAACCAGCTGTGCAAGAACAAGAGCCTGGATCCTCGCAGGCAGCCCCGCATGGGTTTGTCGAAGGGCATCAAGGTGATCGACGGCCATCTTTTCCTCGTGTTGCATCCAAAGCACACTCGCAAATTCGAGGGAAATATCGAAACTTGATGCACTTAAAGACTGTAGGTGCTGCGCTCGGACAATAGAGTTCAGGGCAATCTGGGGGAGACCTGCCATCCTTGCGGAACGAGCAAGATCATGCAAACATTTCCGCTCTGTTGAAATGACCTTTTGAACGAACGGTGAAGGAATATTCCCTATCTGATTTCCGCGTTCCCGTTCTCGTCTATAAATTGAGTGCAACAGTGAGATGCGGGTTGCAACGACGGCTTCCAGATTATCGAACCTGTATTCCATCACTGAAGTTATAATTGAATCTAACATTGTACAGGAGCAAAAGAGCGTACTCGAAACCAGAGGGTATCAGCTCAAGCTGCTCCGAAATGTCCGTGGGCCACTCTTTCGACGTTATGGCGCTTTGTACCGGATCCCGGGTCCACCGACGCACGTCCCCGAGGCACAGGAGTCGCTGAACGGCATCCTGGACTTCTGTCATGTTTTCGTTACCGATGGAATGGAGATTAAGGATTTCGTGTCGCAAAGCGGACTGTACAATGGCTTCAGCTGACGAGCTATCTCGTTCGCGATGAATCGCCCGCAGTGCAACGAACAGTGAACAACCAGGGTGCTGGTTGAGATCGGAATTGGGAAGATCCCAGTTTTCAGTCCGCCAACCAAGTTGATAGTCCATAGGTGAGGTGGCTGTGGTGATTTCGGTACCAAGCGCCTGGTTGATAGCGACTGCCAGATGATCAAAGCCGAAAGAGTGAAGCGATTGGACCACACCAGAGATCTGAGGGCTCGCGAGGCCGTGGCTCCAGCAGTTGCTTCGAAATCAGCGCCATGAAACTGTAACGCCTTCGTCCACTGCTTTTCATGATGAAATCTCCGAATCAGGAAATCCTGGACATCATGACTCTTGATTCCATAGAAGCCATCTGGCTCTTGAATATGACTATAGATATCGTATAAGATTTGCTCTGTACGAGGGTCGTCTGGTGGATCGGGCGCGCGAAGTTCAAGGAAGAGTAATGCAGTCGTATATGACCCACACCTGGTCGCGGCATGAGCAAGTAAGACTAGATCCACGTCAACCCAAGAGTCGGATCCAAGGGGACCAAACTTCTTGGGGTCTTCCCCTTTTATTGAGGGGCGCTGGATATTACGCAGTGGAGCACGGTGTCGACAATTGCCCGCACCGATGGGCCAGCGGCGGTGTTGCTTTGGAGCACGAGGGTAAAAAGATGCGAGATGGCAATGCGAGCACTGGAGTTTCGGTTATTCTCGTGCTTCTCGGTTCGTCTCAAGAGTTCGTGAACCACAATGGGGAACAGCTCCGTTGCAAAACGGACGTCATCTTCTAAGATGGGGTGCAACTGAGCATAAAACTGATTTTGACTTGATAGAATGTCGCATATGACCTGTGTTATGGAGGCGATCCAGGTGTCGAACTCCTGGGAACTATTGACGTACTCATTGGAATTAAGCAAGCTGATGTCGGCGGCCTTGGATTCGAGGGGTCTCAAAGGTGTCTGGGCTATCAAGAGGATCTCTTGGGGGGATCTTTCCACGAAGCGATGTTCTCTTCAAGGGACATCAAGAGACGGAGGCTTTGGTAAGCAACGTAGACCTTATGGGCATTATCCCTATACATCATGTCCACCAACGACAAGAGTATCGATCGATTCGGTGCAATCGCCTTATAGTGATCTTTCGAACCCCGAGAATCCCCTTGATGACGAACGGCGATGGTATGTAAGGATATAGCTGTTTCCCCGGCGGAACGCAACCTTCCAGCATTCGCATATAGCGTCTCAACGAAAGCATCAACATCTCCGTCATCGAGTTGGGCGCTAGATGGAATACAAGCCTTCAAATGCCAGAAGTCGTGACGAGGGAAATTGTCTGTGACAACACCGTGGCGGATCAGATCCCGTAGCCGACGAACCAGACGAAACTTATTGGATGCTAGCTCGTGACCGTTCAGGATGTCGAGAAGCTCCCCGTAACTCAGCTCCGATGCAATCTTGGCCAAGGTGCCGGTTGCAGGTCGTGGCCAAAGATGGAGCGCTCTAAGGACTTGCTCCTTTGCGTGTGGGATGACGTAAAGTCGAGAAGCCAAATCTTCCGCCCAGCCCAGCATGTTATCGCCGGTGACCTGAATTTCTCTGTCCGGATGTGTGGTGAGGTCGAAGGCAATACGTGCAATTCTACTGAGGAGTTCTGGGAATCGAGGATCTGCTTCGGATGCTTGAGAGTATATCTGACAGGCCCATTCTATGATTGACTGGGCTCTGCGAGAGAGATCCGGCTGGGCGAGTACAGAAACGGCACCAAACAGCAGATTTCGAAGCAATACCGGCACCTCCTGGAAGGCAGTACTTTGGATTGACGCAAGGACGCATATTCCATTGAGGTACCGGAGCTGCTCATTCACAAGGAGAGATTTTTCCACAGCGGCGAAGAGGCGATGCAAAACGTGATATAGTGTTTCGAATGTGGATGTCTGGGCGACCATATGCCTGAGCCATCGAATTGCTTGAAGTACAGAGGATGATGTATAAAGAGGCGCATTTGGCCGATGGATACTTAAATCACTTATGCCACGAAATTGGGTGAGGGCGAAGAAAGAGACTTCCGCAGAAGGGAATTGCGATTTGATTGCGTCACTGAGGTCACCTCCCGGAGATGGATCAATCTCACCAATGGCACGGAGCATATGGTAAACAATGGCATCTGTCTGAGAGTTGAATATGACTTCTGGAGACTCCCCAGGGGAGGCCGACTCAGTGGCCCAGGTTTGCAATGCTCTCCAAATAATTTCGGAACGCTGATTGGATACACCCTCTGGGGTGTCAAATTCCGTGCATATCCTGAGAGCTACCCTAATAGCGAAGAGTTCCCGAAGGACTTGATCGGTTGATGAATGCATCAGAGCGCAAAATGCAGCTAGCTGGCTGCGTCCGTGACTGTCGCTGGCCTCGTCCATGCCCAGTAAGCCTATAGGCAGTATTTGCATGAACAATGTTGTAGCACTCTCTCGACGATCGCGATACCCTAATAATCGCGGAGGCAGGCGCGTGAGATCCTCCTGTTCAGCGAAGAAAGACATCGCAATGGACGGTGCATAAGTTTCGCATAGTCGGCAGAGGGTATGGAACCCCAAACGCTCGGTGACTGCAGTGAGCACCGCAAAGATATGATCGTCGTACCGACCGGGGTGCCGCACCGAGAGCAAAAGAATATCGGCGTATGGAGCGCGTCTGATTTCTGCGCTCACAATCATGATATTTCCCATCAGCATGAAGTCAGTCAACATATGTTCGTGCCTGAAGGATCCCTTAGCAAACAGCTCTTCTGTCGAACTTCTACGAACGTACCGTTCAGACCGAACAGTTTCTCCCGCCATGATCTCTTGGTAAAGTCTCGCGGAGCCCTCATACGAATCTGAACACTAAGGAACAGCCGGGCACATGCCACCGCACTTCGAAAGCGGACACGAACGTCGTCATCATTCGCCAGGAATTGGATGCAGTATCGAGCGTCGAATTCAGGGACATCGCGCTCGTCTTCGTGATCTTCCGCAGCAGTCCAAAAGGATTGGGTAGTGTCGGCCTGAAGATACGCATCAAGGAAGATTACGAGCTGATCGCGTACTCGCCAGGACCGACATTTCCGAGCGACCAGCATATCTACAAGCCAAAATAGGAGGGCGCGGACTTTACGACCCATCGATCCTGGCACAACGGTGGGTACGAGCCAGAGATGCATGGTCGACCGCAGGAAATGGATTACAAGAAGTTGCATAGCTTCGCTTCGGGAGTAGGTATGATCCAGGAGGCGAGATTCCAAGTCTTCCATGAGACGATCCATATCTCCGACTCCAAAGGCGAATTGCCTGCGTGCCACGCTCTCGAACAACTCCGGCGCGAGGAGAAGCATTGTATCAGTTTCGGAATCGAGAATCATGTCTACGAGCATTTTATCCCGGGTGGGCTCTTGTGTTCCCATTTGATGCATGGGTCCGACGGTCAAGAATGATACACATATCTGTACGCAGATCCTAGCGGAAAGGCTCATGGTGGATATCGACTGGACTAGGCCGGGGACACTGGGTTTCCGGACAGGGACACTAAAGTCGTCACCGTCCTCGACTTCAGCGCCAATATCTTCGCTCCCAATGACGGCGTAAAGAGACGATCGAACGGCTTTGAAAAGGGAATCAAAAGCCTCTTGAACCTTTGATGTCAGAGTTGGACGTTAGCCAAACGCATAACATTCCATGATCAGGTGCACTTACAACAGACCGTTCCCAAAGCAGTGACTGACCCTCCCGAACTTCAGCACCTATGGAGGGCTTCTTAATATCTTGACGTAGTTTGCTTCTCATCGAAATCAAAATCTTCCGGTGTATTCCAGAACTATGATCGGGTTCTGCCAACGGTTCCCATTGAAGAGGATCTGGAAACAGATCATGTCCCCGAGTGATTGGGACCAATGCAGTGAGAATGAGGGCGCGTTGTTCTGGAGTCCATCGCTTCCAAGCCAGCGTTGGACGGATGACCTCGATCAGTTTACACGCGGACTCGAGGACGCGACGCGTATCCCGGAACCCATTCAGCAACAGTGTCATCTGGAATGAGAGGGCCAAAACGACGGCATCGATCGTACGGCGAATTTTTTCAGGGGTGGCGCTGCTGCGAAGATCCTTCATAGCCTCCCATTCCTGCTGAAGATTCTTCAGCGACTTCTCCAAGAACGTTGAAAACTTCACAGCCCGGCTTGTTGGCTTCTCCAGGTTGTTTGCCAGACTGTCCTCGGGGACCTTCGAGGGAGTTACGGCGGATGCGGGGTCGGGGGTAGAGATACGAGCGTCCAGCATATAGCGATGTACTACGGCAGTTCGTTGTTCTTCTACTAATGCGTTTACTATGGCACACTCTGGGAGGATAGTTCCATACAAAAGCTCATTTGGCCTCGGTAGCCCGCAGAGAGTTCGCACAAGCACCAGAACGTCATTCATAGAATGAGCTTCGACCCTGGACCGTGAGTTGAAGCCCACTGTCGTGCCATTTACAACGTTCCAGCTCTCAACCAACCAGCCAAGGATCTTCTCATCGAGCTGGAGCTTGTACAGGCGCACATCACCGCTAGCAAGACGGGCACAATGACCAAAAAAGGTGCAAACCGAGTCATAAGGGAATGATGGGCCTTGGACGGAAAGATCGTTGGCCAATACCTCAATGTCTTTCAAGACGCGATTGGGGTTGATTGCATGGCAGACGAGGAGAACTTGGGCAGAATGGCACGCAGCTCGACAGGCGCCCGGAGTGTTTGTTCGACGGAAGGTGTAAGTCCACACTCCGTCCCAATCCCAAAGTCTCATGATAGGAGTGGATTGCGCCGCATACGCCAAGGCGGCCTGACAGACAAAGGCCCAAGATTGTATAGTCAGATCGTCATTTGAGGTCTGTTCCCTGACCACATCGAAAATTTTGGTCTGAAGGATATCATGAAACTCTGACCAGTGCCGATCGATAAGGAAGAGCAATATTTGGCAGCGATATACGCGTGACCAGGAAGAGGTATGAGGATTTTGGATGGCGTTTAGAAGGGACGTAACGGAATCCTCAAGTCTTTGCTTTTTGCCAGCTCGTCCCTCCACGGTACCAATCACGGCCTCTTCAGATGAGAGGAATAGCTACACAAGCAGGCTCTTTATGAGACAAAATTGTAGAAACCCACACATACACACAGACCTTGGCCAGACAGTCAGCATGCAACTCCATGGCGGCCCAAGTAAGTGCTTGCCCTTCATTAAAGGCGTGGCCAGAGCAGAAGGTGTCAGCTTGAAAAGCGCGACGATTCTGATGCGCATGCCTGGTGTCCAACCGGATGTAATCAAGGGAAAGGGCTTCAAGCCCCCCTTTCCCATGCTTGTCCGCTTCCTCGTCGAGCCTGCGGATAAGCTCCCGCAGTTCGTACAATCGCCATCTGTCATCTCGCGAATTCATGGTCCCGTTTTGACTGGTGATAAAGGGAAATAACATGCGTAGCGCGATCAGGATGTCCTCCTTCATCGTACGCTGCTTCGGAGTCCACAACGCGAGAAGGGCATCCCAGATACTGTGGCCAAATGTCGTCACCTCACGAACGGCATTGAGTGCGAGGTTCGATAACAGAAGATTGAGACCTGAAATAATGTTGTGATGGGCAGATGTGTCGGGAGAGTACATTGCGTAGTACCGTCGAAATCGACCGAGTATCGCGTGGGGTAGATGTGAATAGTCCGATGAGAGATATGGTGGGGCTGTGCTGGAAAAAAGGACCTGCACCAAGGCTGCAAACTCAACTTGTTCTGGAGAAATCTTAACTAAGGTGGACGATCGCGTCGGACCCGTGGGTGCTTGGGTTGATGTCTCTCGGGCACGAGAACGTTTCTTGGAGGGCGATGCAGATATCTCACGATCGGATATGTCTTCTAAGGCAGCATCTAGCGCAATATCGACCTTTTCCTGGTCATCATCATCTTCTCGGAAATCTCCATCGGTCAAAAGACGATCATTTAGGATGGCCGAAAAAGACACATGAAGGAGGTTAACCCATCTACCAGCCTCGAGGTGGTCGAGATGAGGCTGATACGAAAGCAAGACGCGGAGTGTTTTGGCGTAATCGAGTGCAACCGGTTCGAGGAGCGCGCCATGGTATACCATAGTCTGAAGGAGATGCGTTACGAGTGGCTTAAGTACTGATCGGCGAAGTTCCGCAACACTTTTCTCCACGAGCCACCGCAAGAGTGATGCCGAATCAGAAAGGCGTCGTCTTGCGACTGGAGTGGCAGCATCAAAGCCCTTCTTGAGACAGGATGACCTTTCGGTGAGAATGGCAGCAAATATGGCCTGGTAGACGAGCAGCCACGACTTGCCATCGCCGGTGCTATCGAGGTCGCGAACCAGGGTGGCATGCTTGAACGTCTCACGAATAATCTGAAAGCCTTCCTGTCTATCCTTGACCTTGTCCGAGCGAAGAAGAGAGTCGATGCTTCTCAACGTGGACGCTGACATGGCCAGAGTCTAGAACAAATGCCATGCAACCATATGGAGAGTTGGTAAATAAAGTTGAACAAGTTGGCTCATAGGCACGTCCCGGACTTTACCGGCCCCGCGAAGCGCGATGATTCGTATCCCGGTATCCGATTCCGCTCAGCGGTTTTTGCCGCCTGCATTTTCGTAAGAGCAAATGGGAACTTTCCTCTGGTATCGCATCTGGTTGACGTCCACTGTACTATATTTCCACTGCCGAGCTTCCCAGAAATTTTTACGATTCCGGGTAGTTCGAAAATCGTTCCAGGCTCAGCTGCCTCCTTAAGTTTGTGTCCGGCGTTTGCCATTCAGTGACGCTTCAGTCATCCTATACTCAACCAATCAGACATGGCGGACATGGAAGTTGACGACCTACAGACCACTGGCGCCAAAGACAAAGATAAAGGAAAGAAAGACGAGAAGAAGCGTTTTGAGGTCAAGAAGGTGTACTCACTTTCAATCTACCTCTTACAGCCTTCTCACATCTAACTTCTTTGTACTCCAGTGGAATGCCGTATCGTTATGGGCGTGGGGTGCGTGAGCCCGTACACATGCACTGACATAAGAGTTCTATAAATCCTTTCGCTTAGACATTGTCGTCGACAACTGCGCGATCTGCCGCAATCATATCATGGACCTCTGTAAGTCCCGCTCTCATTGATGTAGATGTACACTCATCATGCGCCATGCCATGACAGGCATCGACTGCCAGGCCAATCAAGTATCCGCTACATCGGAAGAGTGCAATGCGGCCTGGGGGATTTGTAATGTGGGTACTCGAGCACGCAACATTGCATGTTCTTACCGACACTGGTTCATCCTATTGCCCCTTGGAATGCTCTGAAAATATTAACATGCAGCACGCCTTCCACTTTCATTGTATCTCGCGCTGGCTGAAGACGCGAAACGTATGTCCCCTCGACAACAGAGAATGGGAAATGCAAAAGTGCGTGGCGATCATCCATATCCTGTGCCTTTGTTGAGCTTGTCTTTTTGTTGCCGTTCTCAGATACGGACGATAGAGAAGCTCTTATATTTCCGTACTCAAATCCATTTTTTGCGATTACTTCGGTCAGGTCCAAGTCCGCGAGATCATTTGGTTTCACCTCTTGCTGAGAACCGGAGTCCGAAACCTATCTAGGGCCTCCCTTGCCATTTGGTTATGCATTCCAGAAAGCATCTACAGTATATCTCATACAGCACAGCCAGCACTAAAGGCAGTGACACACGTCCACAGAGATAGCCTGGATAGCGTAATGCGAGATAGGCTTGAATTGTGATGTCTGCTTTGTGGACTATAACACCGTCGCAATGCCGAATGAGATAGCCAAAGTCACGTCTGTACGCGAACACACATGGGCAGACGACAAGACGAAGGGCATATGCGGGATTGCTACACAAGATTACCTGTTAGGATAGTCAGTATTATATATGTGCATGAGGAAGGGATCACAAACGGTAGACCTGCGGCTGTATCAGATCTTCTCCACCATGGTTCGAAGTTCCGCCAATGAAGGTCGCTTATGAATCTCCTCTTGGACACACACCTTGTATATGACATCAAAGGGTGCAGGAATGGGATATTCGACAAATGGATGCCGAGGGTTGACAGGAACTATAAATTGCATCAAGCATGTTGAGAGGGCATACACATCGCTAGCAGTGCTGAAGTTCTTCTGATCGCGAACTTCGGGTGCAGCACAAACGCCAGATCCCCAGCGACTTTGGAGATCAGCAATGACGACCGGCTTTGATATATCTCCGGAGTAGAGGAGGTTGCGGAGAACAAGGTCTCGATGGATGATTCCACGAGAGTGAATATCGGCGACAGCATCTATCAGGTGAAGCATGAATTGCTTGATAGTAGCGACGGTCACCATTTGAGGGTTGCGCAAGCTGAAAATGAAGAGGTCTGAAGGAAATTTTTCAAAAACAAGGTCTCCGGTCTCCGTCTTCCCGAGAAGTTGAACCACATGAGGAGATCCTTTGCAGCGACGAAGATTAAGCAGCTCGGATCTGTATGATGGCTTCTTGACAAAGTGGAGTGCCGCATCAGGGGAGATGAGGGGAAGATCTTCAAGTTCCTCAGAGCAATCCTCCCTGTCATCTTCCTCGCCCTCCTCCTCGACGAATTCCTTATGGTCTATGATGCTGTAGCTGTCGCCAATAATCTCCAAATCCACAGCGTACATAGGAAGATCAACCCGGAATCCCAAAATGGCCGCAGCTAACGTCCCTTTACTGGGGACCAGGCGCACAAAGTTTAGAGCATCCCCATACCATAGCTCCAAGTAGGTACGGTGCGTATCCCACTTCGTGCCCCGTGTTTGGCTCCAGAATGGAAATCGACAAGGGTACGCAAAGTATTCGGCCCGAAGGGACATGATCTTGTCGGAGAAAGGGTGTCTACCAGAGGTGTGAGCACTAATAAAGGCAAAAACACAAATACTGTACGCACCATCTTTCTGGGGAGAACGGGATTTGTCCTTCTGAACTTCACCCCTGTGTGCATACGACCATCAGGCTGTGAAGATCGGACAATTGAGGCGTTTGGCATACTGTGAAATCAGCTTAGCGCCAACCGACGATGGTACCGTTTCTCCAGTCGCCATTAGTGCACAAGGGACAGACTGAACAGGTTTGGATCGTGAGCTCGTGACCGCCGAAACTTTGCTTCCGCTTCGTTTCATCGCATCTCGACGGCCTCACTGTCCCTGCCAACAGAGCTCTTGGGGGAAATCTTCTTCTCTTCTCTCTCTCTCACCCTGTTAGCGACGGCGGGTTTGTTTTGGTTCCTAGTCCCGAGTCCCACCCATTCCCGTGCGCATAGTCGGGCCGGGTGCCGGGTTCTCACGCGCCAAATTGCCTCTCGCAATTTTCACAGACCATGGACAGCAGGTTTCAGACAGTGTTGCACTCGGCTCTTACCCGGATCTGACTGAGTCAGACCACGGGTCTTTCCCAATTTTGGCACATGGGGGGTCATTCAGCAGCCAATTGATTTGATCCTACGCAGTGACATTGATTTTATGCCATCTACGGAAGCAAGTCCAGTCAAATCCAGTGATTCAGGTCGTGGCGACACCAATTGACCCTCCGATGGACCGATTGACTGTGAGAAGTGACTGGATCCCAAAGTCAGACCGTTGGACTTTTTGACCCAGGTCAGTGCAACACTGGTTTCAGAGGTTATGCACAAACTTCACTAGTTAGCTCCCTCACGTGATCTGGGAAGCGCAATTTTCGCATATTTCCGGCCTAGTGTTTGGTAATCACTACGTAAGCGCCCAATCGGGGACAGGTGTTAGCCGGAGGTGATCTCATGCTTTCTTGGTCTCGCCGCCGTGTAGCAGCCTCTGCATGCGCATTTGGGTCCGGGAGGAAAGTATTGGCCGCTTCATATCATATGGCGAAGGTCCCTTTGGATTGGAAGTCTCGCGCGCCGCGTCCTCCAGCCGGGACTAGCACCTTTGCTGCACAGGATGTCTTGCCGCGTCTCCCTGTTCCGGATCTCGATACTACCCTCGCAAAGCTAGAGCACTCGCTTTTGCCCCTGGCGCATTCTGCCGATGAGCTGGATGCTGCTCGCAGGAAGATTCAATCCTTTGGGGCTCAAGGAGGTATCGGTAAGACACTCCATGAGCGTCTTCTTGCCCGCGCAAACGATCCTGGCCGTGTCAATTGGTTGGAGGAGTTTTGGGATGATGTAAAAACCGATGTTCGACTCATCTTCTTGACAACCGCCTGATGTCTACGAATCCCCTAGGCTGCATACCTCACGTACCGTGATACAGGTGAGTCATGCACCGTTCCCTGAATGGTAGCCATGCTGAGGTTAACGGCCTCTCGTTTTAGTGGTGGTCAACGTCTCGTATTATTGTGGGTGTCAGATTCGTTCATACTTAGTTCCGCTTATAGACATGCCTTCTTCTAGATGGTTTTGAAGATCACCCGTCACACCTCCCCCAGACGCCCGCAAATCGTGCTGCTTCCCTAACCCGTTCAGCTCTTCTTTTCCGTCGTGCTCTGAAACAAGGCCATGTGGAGCCTGATCGCGTCAAAGAAGGTCCATTGTGTATGGATTCCTGGAGGTGTGAATATACGTTTATTTGGCCACCACAAGCACGGTGACCAATTCATCCCAATAGATGGATGTTTGACTGCTGCCGCGTACCTGGTCTCGATGGCAAAGACTTTAGCGTGACTGCAGCCAAGGAAGGTGAAACTGGCGATTCCGGTTTCATTGTGGTCATTAGAAAGGGAAGATTCTGGAAGGTAGATGTATCGGTTCAAAATCGCCTGCTCAGTACCACCGAGCTAGAAAGGTGTGGATTTTCTGGTATACGGATGTGCTGTTGTTGATTATTTGTCACTCAAGGCAAATTCAACACATATACGACAATACTACTCACGAATTCCCCCCAGTTGGTGTTCTCCCGACCAATAATAGGGATATTTGGGCTTCGGTATACAATGTGCTATTCATTCGTCGGTGCATCTGACAGTCTTTCTACAGGATTACGCTCTACTGTCTCAATCTAAGCATAATCAAACTATCCTTGACACTATCGAATCTTGCGCATTCGTGGTTTGTCTTGATAGTGAAAACCCGGAAACGCATGTTGAATTCTCTAAAGCAAATTGGTACGGCGGCGTTGAAGGGGCTGAAGTTGGTAATCGCTGGTACGTATATATTCGCCCAGGATGTGTTGCTTTATTCACGGTTTTTTTAGGTTTGACAAGCCCGTTCAGTTCGTTATATGGGATAATGGGAAGGCAGGGATGGTGGGGGAGCACTCTGGTACGTTTATATTCAGGGAAACTTCTCAAGGGCAAACTTCGATGGAATATTCTGATTATTTCAGTGATGGATGGAACTCCAACGGCACGAATGTCGGGCGAAGTCGTCGCAGCCGTGAAGTCACCCGGGTTCGATCACGGCACAGACTCCGTATCCCTAGCTATCTTTCCTCCGCAACCTCTAGATTGGGAGCTCAGCCCGGCATTGCAGACTTCTATTGATCGTGCCAAGGCTGCTGCGCATGTTCTTATCAGTTCGCAGTCTCTCACGTTCCTCCGGACGAGCTATGGGAAGGCCCAGATTAAGGCTTTTGGATTCTCTCCGGACTCCTGGACCCAGATGGTGATTCAGTTGGCTTACCACAGACTCGTAGGTGGGCGTCAGAATCGATATGGAGGGACCTACGAGGCAGCCACCACGCGCAGATTTCAACATGGACGGACAGAGGCCATCCGTGTGGTGACGGAGGAATCTACGCGGTGGTGTGAGAGCATGGATCCCGACGTGTCTATCTCGAAGGAAGAGAGGAGGAACCTCTTTGCCGCTGCGTGCAAGGTTCATGGGAGGGATGCCCGCGACGCCGGATCTGGTTTAGGCATTGATCGTCATCTATTTGGTGAGGTTTCGTGATTTGAAGTTGTCTTGTGACGACTGGTGAGGGTTGTTACTGATACTTTCTGGTATGATACGTCCAGGCCTGCGGAAGATGATCAAGGAGGGTGAGACTACCCCGGAGATATTCGCTGACCCGTTGTTCGTGCGCAGTAGTACTTGGGTGCTGAGTACTTCTGCGATCCACGATCCTCACTTTCAAGTCTATGGCTGGGGCGAAGTAGTACCTCACGGGTTCGGTGTACCATATGTGACCGGTTTTGATGGTACGTTGGGGTGTTTCTTTGTCTTCTCTTCTCTCGCTTACAACCGCCATCGCGTATTCGATGACATGAATGACACATAGATTATCTCCAGTTCACACTCACGTCGCGGAAGGAGATGCCAAATGAGCAGTTCAGTGCCGAGCTGGATCGTGCTGCGGAAGATGTGCGGGCGCTGTTCAATGATGATTCTATACATAGCAAACTGTGAGAGATAGCATTATTCACACAGCATTCACGGTGTGTTATGTATTCAGGGATGTTCCACATAGAGCGCGCAGTAAACCGTGCACAAATTGTTGAATAATAGCTAGCAGGCTTTGGGGTCATTTTTCAGGCCAATCCGTATTAATCTTGAGTTCCAAAGCGCCACTGACTGACAGTCTGACACGTGTGTGTCCGGGAAGCCCGGGGAAGCTCCGTTTCCCCTCGATTATACGATGTGGAAGATTTTTTCTCAGAGTTACCGAAATGAGAGAGTGCCCGATGATGACGAATTCATAGGCCCCATGCCTATGGATGCGTTTGCTCAACACTTGTCCAAGGACGGAGGGTGAAATATCGAGAGTTCAATGGGCTCATATCTGCTTGCTTCGAAAACAGTGACTGAGTGATCAACCCGGACAACAACATTTGTACCCGCGTTTCTTCTCTAGTTTCCCGTGGTGTGCGAGCGGTAATTACATACGGGGTCGTCAGTACCATGACCGTTAATTCGCATGGTAAGCGCCAAGAAGCAGTTGTTCACATACCTATGTGAGCGATGCCGATTGAATGGTCATGATGCGGACTACTTGCAGATTCGGTCCTTGCGCTCTACTGAATGCGATCGGGCGTGACATGCGACCGTCACGTCTTGACCAACTTCGACCAGATCAATTTCTATGTCCGACAAATATTGTGTTGGAATTGGGGATGGGCGAGCTCTAACGCTCATCGCTTCGTCAGCGCATCCTTCTAGATACTAGTTTCTCGGGATGTACCGAAGTTCCCTTAAGCATTTGCTTGAGCTCTGATCAAACGCTCTATCTTTTCTCTTGTTGTGCGAATCTAAGTGCCTCCGCACCGATTCTTCAACATATGGTCTTTCGCCCCGCACGTGTTGGCATCATAGTCCTCTAGAAATATGGGCAAAGTTCACCATCAGTTTTATAACATCTATCTAGGACAATTTCGATGTAAGTTTTTTCTCCGATGATGAATGTCAATAGTCAAGTATCCTCAGCCACTACTGTACTGTTTCGTAGGCTCTCCTTCTTCCTTTGTATTTCTCTTCCGTTCCAAGATGTAGTTTGCACGTTCTTTGTTAATCGACACCGTTAGTTTCGACGGCGGCTGCTCACAACCATGGTCACTCGCTATATGATCACAAATGCCACGTTGCTAGCGTTGCTGGTCGCCAAAACCCATCCCCAACGATTTCTCTGTCTCCCATCGTATCTGGTATGCCAGTACAGCCCGTCCCAGTGTTCGCGTCTTTAATCCCATTGCCCTCCTGATCCTGACAAGTATTGTTGGTGGATGTGTGGGGGTTGCCCCCGTCCTCCCGATATCTCTGTCTTCCCACGTGGGGAGTCGGTTACAATGAAGGCCCCAGTGATTGTACACTGAACATCATTAATCATCGTTAAGGGCGTCTAAATTAATTTTTTTGGTACTTCTGTTCATGCACTCATTATTGTAGTCAACCAGAGAAAGCTTTATGCTGCTTTCTTCGTCGTAAGTAGATTCCACCTGGAGTCTTCAACTCAAGTTCGTTTTATCATTAGAATTTATTTGATCAGGGTCTAATGACCTTCCCATCCGTAGTTTCTTTGACGAACGCGCAAATCGTCGTCACTGATCTCGGGCGGTCAAAGAAAATCACTCTTGACATTCTCGGCGTCACGCCGAGCCCCCGAGGGAGACTTTGATGACCACGTCCGGGCCATTGCGAAGGCCATAGGTCTCACTCCAATCCAGTTGTATGCCAATTCGGTCTATCCTCGGTGCTTTGCTTTATGTCTTCTATTCGCACTTAGGACTAGGCTCCGGTGGGAACAATGAAGGTCAGTGTCAATGGGATTTCCAATAATTCGACCTTGCCAGGGCTGCCGATACACCTCACAATGGATTGGAAAATGTAATCTCGCGAAAGGCCCGCAATCACTCGTTGCATTCACGCAAATTATGGGCCTTGCCAGCAATCTTTCGACGGGATTTATTGCCTCGAACACCCCTTTCAGGGAAGAAGTGGACATGTCCATTGGCTCCTTTAGGCATTCGAGGTCCAGATGCATCTCATGTGAAAACTACTCATGTGCCATTAGGTTGAACCGATGGATCAGTGACGGCGTTCCATTAAACAATCTTTACATCGAAACCTCTTCGAACAGTACGACTGCTACACCTACCATCTCTGGTGCAATCATGGTCACCACCACAAATACTGGGATGAGTTCCAGTCAAGTTCCCCAAGAGGGACTTTAAAATTGCCCTTAACGACCAAGTCGAGGCTGTCCATCGCTTCAAGTCCGAGTAGTAACTCTGCCAGAGCCTCCAATTCTGGTTCGATATCATTAGCTCTATCCGATGGGGCCACCTTGGGAGTTCTCACCCCCATGTCCATTGGGGTGTTGCTGTTAGGGGTGGGGTGGTGCGTTATTTGTCTTGATCGATGTATAGATATGTTAGGATGGCATGTGCTGCTACTTTAGTCACTTTGGACTGTCGCTTCACTTACGCCCCAGCTATCCTCGGATTGGGCCCAGATTCTTGTAATTGAATGGTTGGGCGTCGGATGCAGATTTACTATTGCATCTGGACGCAGTAAAGCTATCTGACAGCGATATTCGTCATTTACTGACAGGATCCCCATGAACTCGTCTCTCATCGATATCCTCCGCAAACGTGCGTTTGTGCAGGGCTACCATCACAGCCGACTCAGTGCTATAGTCTGGTATCCGCAGGTTTTCTTGAGACTATAAGATCAGTCAATCCACCCGGCAAATGGAAGATTCTTGTCGTCGATGAACACTCTCAGAAACTATTGGGGTCAGTCCTCAAAACATACGATGTGCTCGAAGAGAATGTTACCTGTGCGTCGTTTTGGTCCCCACGAGGGTTTCTCTGGCGCGAATTTGAATCACATGGTGGATAATAGTGATAGAAGCAGTAAACTCGAATCGGACACCTCAACCTCAGCTGGAAGCTATTTATCTCCTTATGCCAACGTCTGCCAATGTGGAGCGTGTTATTGCGGACTTTTCGCATAACCGTACCCAGTATGCAGGGGCTCATCTATTCTTCCTCGATGGTAGGCTTCCACCCCTTATTTTCCAAGTTTCTATTTATCCTGAGAGTCACCTTTGATTTTGCAGGGCTGGATGAGAAATTGTTCAGCCATCTTCACTACTTCGCCAGCGGAGCCGCACCTCAAACAGCTCGTGGAGCTTTTCCTCAATATCCCTGCAATCGAAGCCCGAGTATTCAGCCTCAATTCTCCGGAGATGTTTTTTGGCTTCTTCAGTCCCCCTCGTGATTCTCCTCGGGCTCAAGCTCGCCTTAGTCGAGTGGAGGTCGATATAATGTTCGCCGCTAAAGTGGTGGGTTCCTCCAACTTGAGAGTTTCCATTATAATTGTGCCATTGTGCCGATTATTTCGTCATTTGCAGCTGCTGAATCTTTGTGTGACACTCAACGAGAACCCCCTAATACGCTATTACCAAGCTTCACATCATGGCCCCCTCGGTCCGTTAATTGAGCATTCGTCCACGTCGTCGGGTCCAGGCCAATCGTCATCGACTCCGGGAGATGCGAATAGGCGTTGGGCGCGCCCTCTCGCTTTGCGTGCAGAATCCAGTACAAGTATACCTAGTGGGGACCATTTACCCAAAAAGCTTGCATTTGCTGTGCAAGCCGAATTGGACCAATATCGCAAATATAATCCCGAATTCCCGGTGGGTTGTGGATTCTTTTCTCTCTCTTCCTCTTATGCGCATCTTTGTGGATTGGGTGGGGAATAGCGTATGCTGATACTGCTTTTTATACTTCAGAAACCGGAGCCTGGAAGACCCAGGGGTGTCTTAATCATCACTGACCGGACTCTCGATACAGTGGCTCCTTTCTTGCACGAATTTACCTACCAGGCTATGGCGAACGATCTTCTCCACATCGAAAATGGCCGCATATACCAGTGAGTTCCCGGAAGCTGAGTGATTCGATCGTGCATTGAGCTCGACTGCGGCCTAGTTACAAGTTCCAGTCGTCTATTGGGAATTATGAAGATAAAACAGCAACCTTGTCTGACTCTGACACGTTATGGACCCAAGTCCGGCACATGCACATGCGAGAGGCTATAGATAAGTTGATGAGCGACTTCAATAAATTCCTGGAGGAGCACGCTGGATTCAAAGAAGGGTGTGTGTGCTGTCCTCCGTCGCTGAATGTTTCCAGCTCATGATCCCCATCACAGGAAGGGTGCGGCGAGTCTGACTGATATGAAGGACATGTTAGCGAGCTTGCCTCAATACCAAGAAATGCGGGAAAAGGTGGTTCCGCGTTCTGATATTCCCTGTGCACATACGTTAACCGATTGTGCTGGTAGTTCTCCCTTCATTTGACTATGGCCCAAGAATGCATGGATATATTTGAAAAGAAGAGGCTTCCTTCTATCGGTAATGTCGAGCAGGTAATAATCGCTTTGCATTCTCACCACTACCCCCACTGAATGTGAAGTTACAATAGAACTGTGCTACTGGGGTCACGGCAGCGGGAAAGGTTCCGAAAACACTCGTGGAAGAAATGGTGCCCCTATTGGACGATCGGAGTGTCAGGTCAGTGGACACGGATCCCAACGATCTTGACATTTTCATCATCTCTTTGCAGTAATCGCGATAAGGTCCGAATCATTGCATTGTATATCATGTACCGTGATGGGTTCCGGAAGAAGATCAGCGCCGCCTATTCCAACACGCACGTCTGAGTTTGGCAGAACAAGATGCTGTGCGAAATCTGTCTCGGCTAGGCGTTCGCCTGAATCGCGTACGCGACTAGCAGGGCCGCTGTCTTTCCAAATATAGCTGATCTTCCCATTCTGCTGTAGGTTCCAGGAGACAAAGACACGAAGAAGAGCTTCAAGTTTAAGGACAACAGCACCGATGAAGAATACGAGCTCAGCCGCTATACGCCAACGCTTCACCACGTTCTGACAGAACACATTGGTGGTAAACTGGATGTTGCGGCGTTCCCTTACGTAAGGGACGGACCCAGCCCGCAGGGACTTTCCGCAAGCAGCTCTGTGAGCCTACGAAGCACATCCTTGCGCGCATCTCCGCAACCAAATGGGCCTCCGACGTCGCTGCGGTCGGCAAAGCCATCATGGCACAGGGCACCTCGACCTGGCGGCGCAGCATCTAGCCAATTGGCGGTTGCAGCGGATCGCGAGCCTGTGCGGCAGCGGGTAATTACATTTGTGGCTGGAGGATTGACATATTCCGAAATACGCGCGGCGTATACGCTAGCTGGCCAACTCAACAGAGATATATATATTGGTAGGTATCCCTGGAATCGCTCCGGCAGATTGATCACAAGATTTAACGGTCCACTTCCAGGCTCAACACATACCATTACACCTGAAAGGTTTGTCGATGATTTGAAAGTGCTAGATATGGAGGGTATAGGATCCGCGTCTCTGCCCAATGGCATCCCAAACATATCCCTGTCGAATTTTCAATCGTATTACGATCAGCGGTATTTCATATCTGACGCACCCCCTCAAACGCGACCAGCAAGCGCACCGGCTACGACGGTATTGGCGAAGAATGGGAATGGGCGATCTCAGAGAAATGAGGTGGCGCCACCATTAGGGGAGCCTTCGATGAGTGCGATGAGTCTGCAGAGTTCAAAGGAGAAGAAGGAGAAGGACGGCAAGCGCAAGGGTTTATTCCGATTTTGAGTGTTCTGGATATTTATTAGTCAGCGACAAATGTAGTTAAGCTTCGGATGTAAACTTGGATATGCACGTGCATTACTCCAGGGCACCCGTAGCCGATATCTGTCGTCGCCTATACGAGTTTGAATTAGCGAATTGTCGCTTGAACAGTTGTTGCCGCATAAATAGGCCATGGCTTCACCTTATCCCGCTTCAAGAGCCTCCTCCTTTCTTACACCACCTCAGTCCATTGTGTACGATCCAATGAGTCTTACAGCGTTCAGGCTCGCCATCTCGGATCGCGTAGATGATCTCAATCTCGCTGTGGCCCGAAGCAAGGCGGGCGCCTGGTTCAAGCTCGACGATGGGGAGACTCCGGGGAGGCGTTTGGGCTCGGCATTCACTGTCAGTATTGGCACGCTCACCTCAGGCCGACAAACCCTCAACACCCTCAACTTACTGTCTTTCGTCCAATAGACTGAGCTGCGAGCCGGCGCCACCACTTTTGCCGCAATGGCATACATTATTTCTGTCAATGCGGCAATTATCTCAGATACGGGGGGACCATGCGTCTGTCCCGGAACCGCCGCAGATCCCATCTGCATTACAGATGTTGACTACGCTGCATGCAAGGTACTTAGTGTTTCCACCTCCTTAATTCTTATCGTAACTAATTTTCTCTCAGGAAATTGTCCGCCGAGATCTAATTACCACCACGGCAGCGGTATCATGTCTCTCGTCCTTTCTCATGGGCCTGTTGGCCAATCTACCAGTGGGACTTGCGCCAGGCCTGGGTCTCAACGCGTACTTCACTTACTCTGTCGTCGGCTTCCATGGCTCCGGAAAGATTACATACAGGGAAGCCCTCGCTGCTGTGTTCCTGGAAGGGTACGATTCTGGTTCTGCAATAATCGTGTATCGACGTCAATTGACGCTCCATAGTTGGATCTTTCTCTTTTTGAGTATATTCGGTATCCGGTTATGGCTCGCGCGTGTGATTCCAAGATCGCTCACTTTGGCCGTGGGCGCTGGTATCGGTCTCTTTATCTGTGCGTATCTAGGATTCCATTCCACTGAATGCTATGAAGTTTACCCTATTTTATCTATAAGCTCTGATTGGGTTGTCTCCAAATGGACTCGGCGTCGTCGGTGGTTCCTATACCGACCTTCTTGGTCTTGGTGGTTGCCGTCCTCAATGTAAGCCAATTATGCCTTGTTACCATGCATACAACTTGGCCAATCGGCACGGTGAACAGACCAGGACCCTACCCACCCGGAGTACTGCCTTTCCCACGTACTTCAATCACCCCAAATGTGGATTGGTATTTTTCTCGGAGGTATATTAACTGTCATCATGATGATGTATCGGGTGCGAGGCGCAATTATCCTTGGTGGGTGCATGTGTTCTTTTGGAAGACAACTGTTATTGACCTAGACCCCTTCCCAGGCATTCTTTTCGTTTCAATTTGTTCTTGGCCCCGTAAATCTGCCGTCACGCTGTTCCCGTACACTCCCAGTGGAGATTCCGCCTTCAACTTCTTTAAAACCGTCGTTGGCTTCCACAAATTAGAGAAAATTGGGAACATTGCGGACGTTCGTTGTCTGTCCCTAGTAAATTTCTTGGGACCGTTCCTCATTCAGACCTTTCACAGTACAACTATGGCAACGGTCAGGTTTGGGTCGCCCTCATCACATTCCTTTACGTTGATCTTTTCGATACCACGGGGTATGTCATCCCTGTCGCCTATTGTCCATTTCTAATCGTGCTATTGTGATCCAGTACTCTTTATGCTATGGTATGACGTCGACGACTCTGAGTAATTGTTACTTACCCATGAATATCTTCCCTTCAGGCCAAATTCTCTGGAGTTGTTGATCCGGTATGCTAGTGTCTACGGACTCCTCCAAACTCTTTCTCATAGATATATTCCAGGTCACTAAAGATTTCGAGCGATCTACCGTCGCTTACTGCGTGTATGGTTTTGCGATTCGAAACCAGCGTGTACTCTCCTGATTCTGGATTCGTCCTAGCGATGCTTTTTCGATCTCAATGGGCTCCTTAATGGGGACTTCTCCAGTTACCGCATTCATTGAGAGTGCTGTAGGTTATCCCCGTCTTCGTACACGCAATGGTGCCTGAATCTTCTATATTATAAGACTGGTATCTCCGATGGAGGCAAGACTGGAATCACGGCCATCTCAACATCCTTTTGGTTCTTTATCGCCATCTTCTTTGCTCCTATCTTTGCCAGCATCCCATCCTATGCAACTGGTGGTGCTCTGGTGATTGTAAGTGTCTACCTCACCTGGTAGTTTTGGATTTGATTCTATTGATCACCCTCATGCAGTGTGGGTCGCTGATGATCAAGAAGTATGTTATCTCTTCTATGCGAAGCTTGAATGGTCATTGACTGCCTTCGCAGTGTCGCTGAAATTAATTGGCGATATATCGGAGATGCTGTACCTGCCTTCCTGACACTCATTATCATTCCATTCACATATAAGTAAGCCAAGCTCTACTACCTTCTCATCGCATCTGACCGTGTTCCCTTTCCTCATAGCATCGCGTACGGTTTAATTGCGTGCGTTCAAGTACTGTATGGCATGACAATGCAATCGAAAGCCCTAATAATTGATTTATCAGCGGCATCCTCTCCTTTTGCCTCATTAATGGCACCGCTTTGTTGCTTAGCTCCATTTCCCGCGGGGGAGTAGTTCCGGCCGGTTATTATGTGTGTAAACGTCTTCTCCAATGGTTACGTACGACTCATGAAGAATGATGTTATAGACCGACCGCGAAGAGTGGAGTTACCCTGCAGGCGGCCTTGTCCCTCTCTGGCTGTGTGTATTCTTCCCCTTGTTGTCTCAGCCGCAAGCGTCCGCTCATCAAAGTTCTATCTTTGCTTTACAGGCGAAAAATAGCCCGCGGAGACAGGAAATTCTGGATTGATGACTTGGAGGACCGCACAGCTAACCCCGAATCTTATCTAACCGAACGCCAGTCCACCGCCATTGAACCCCAGCCGGTTATGGAGAAACGGCACTCTGACAGTGCAGATGAAACGCACGAGAAAGACTCTGCGAAGAACATCACTTCCGCTCATGGCATCCATGCCGTTTGATAAACTCGAGGAATATCCCTCGCTGGTTTTATTTAATTTTTATTAGGTGTCTCTTGTTAAGTTGTATTGTCGTGCTGTTCTTGGCATACGGTTTGCCTGTCTCGTAGTCTTGGGTTGTTTATTGTTATTGCATGTAGACTGTACATGCGCGCGCCCCCGTGTAATCTGACGCAGAGAAGCCATCGAATCGATCCTTTGTTCAGTCTGATTCCACGAGACAATAGCTTGCTTCACCCTTGGGTGTGGAAATGCGTCGAGAAATTGAATAACGTGACTCAATCCACTCGCTTATCTAACTCAGTAACTGGTCCTCGTTCAGTTCAAAATCTCTTATGGGGGAGGGATGAGCGGCAAAGAAAGGCTCCTCTTGACCGAATGGGATGGGATCATTCCCATCCGGGCCGTTTGCACTGGCGGATATTATTTAAATTATTTGACAACCGCCGCTCATGTTGATCTTTTCTGAGCGCTAGATCGAGGAGATCCGATCCTTACTTGGATGTAATACTGCGGGTCCTAGCCACGCGAAACACAAGGAGACTCCCCAACCGGCTAGCGCATATCCATCTCCAAACTGGGGTCAGTGCTGTCTCCCGATGATACGAGACTGGCTATTCCTTTCTTGCTTGATGATCTGTCTGCTCTTCGGGCCTAAATGGATTTATCTCATGATGCCCCATTATGTGTGGCGATCGGACGGCTGTCTATTCTCACTAGCACCTTTTCCCAACGTCTGTACACCGAAATACTCCAAGATCGATATTTCGCAATGGGAACTATGGGCTGCTAGCTTCTACTTGTCATTATTCATAGCGACGGGATTCGCGATCAATTACTGCATTCGGGGACTTCCAGGCAGGGAGACGCTGTTTACTATCTATGACCAAGACGCAGTCATGAGACTGTTCAGACACTCCACTCATCAATGTCATGTTAGAGGCCCTCTCCTTGGGTAGATGACGGCAATGAGTCATGGTACCAGCTAGATCAAGCCGTGTGCATGAAACACCTCCATATCTTTGTCCGACGATTGCCTACAAATTTCACTGTAGCTGACCACTCTACATATCTGCTCGGGGGTTCTCTCTCTGGGTATCCTTGGGGTTCTCTAGCAATCTTATTTAAATAACAGATGGCTCGTATCTATATATGGCAGTGAAGCGATAAATGGGGAGACCAAACCGGAGGGCATGTTTGTTGACCAGACTGTCCCTTCCTTTTCTCGAGCACTCATGTGTGCATATATTTGGCTGTGGCCTTGGCCGGATTTGGTTCCGGGCGCTCACCGTCGTCTACATTCCCCCGACGTATCATTCCTTTCAACGCGTCCCCTTTGACTATCCTTACTGTGCCGCATATACAATCCAACATACATATACTATACAGAGATGGAACCTTCGATCTCGCCTCCCAGGGTCCATCGCCGGGGCACAGGAACAACTCGGTATGAGAAAGAGATCGCGAGCATGCCGAAGCTCGCCGATGATCCGAATGAACGTAAATGGGTCGGTCCTTGGCTGATGGGCGAGACTATTGGCAAGGGTGCAAGTGGTGTGTCGTACTTTGTCGCGTCGTAGTACCCCACGAGTGCAGATGTTTGGCTGACTCGACTCTTTCCCTAGGACGCGTCAGACTAGGACGACACAAACGAACTGGGAAGCTAGCTGCGATTAAGATTGTCCCCAAGCTCCATATTGGAAATTCGCGTATGGACCGCAAGTCTGAGAAGGTTATGCAAAGCATTCGACGCGAAATGGTCGTCATGAAACTCATTCACCACCCGCACATCATGGATATGTACGACGTGTATGAAGATGACAACGAACTGTTGGTGACTCTTGGCTTCCGTCATTCATTCGCTTACCATTCTGTGCCTTCAATAGGTACCTCCTATTGGAGTACATTGAGGGCGGGGAACTGTTTGATTATCTTGTCTCCAAAGGAAAACTCGATCCAAATGAAGCACTCTCATATTTCAAGCAGATTATTAGTGGCGTTGATTACTGTCACAAGTTCAACATTTGTCATCGTGACCTCAAGCCAGAGAATCTTCTCCTCGATGGAAATAAGAATATCAAGATTGCTGATTTCGGGATGGCTGCGCTAGAGCTCGATAATGGTAAAGCATTCCTCGAGACCAGTTGCGGTAGTCCGCACTACGCAAGTCCCGAAATCGTTGCCGGGAAAGCATATCATGGCGCTGCATCTGATATATGGTCATGCGGAGTCATTTTGTTTGCTCTGCTCACCGGAAGGCTGCCATTTGACCACGAGGACATGGCGGAGCTGCTCAGCCGTGTCAAGGCCGGGAAGTTCGAAATGCCTTCTGGGATCCCTCCTGCTGCTCGTGATCTCCTTTTCCGCATGCTGGTTGTTGACCCTGCACGCCGAATCACGGTGCGTATTTTACTTCTGTAATTGATAATAAAGGGCGGTTGATGACTGTGTTCTTCGATTGCGGCAGATGTCCGGGATAATATCGCACCCTTTCTTCAATCTCGAATTTACGACTCAATTCCCCATCCTTGCTCCCCCACCATTTTACACCATCGCTAAGACCATCGAATCAATACACCTTATTGACAGGAAAATCTTGGACAATCTCACGACGCTTTTTCGCGGACTTCCTCAGCGGGAGATTATCAACGCTCTACTCTCCGAAACTAAAACGTGGGAAAAAGCATTTTACCACCTTCTCAAGGAGTATCATGAGCGGCAATCAGAAGAATATGGGCATGGGATGTCCTTCGTTGACTTCACGCCAAAGGATGAACTCCAAGTTGTTTCATCGAGGGGGAGGTATCAAAATCTCGACGAATACCGCCCGACGAGCACTATCGAAGGCAGCGATCAAAAGAGTAGTATACCAGCCACTCCCAAACCGCGTGGCCGCCCAGTCAATGGGAATGAGGTCGGTGAAAAGCCTGATGCTGAGAAGCGTTCCATTCTTACTCCACTGGCAACTCGAGTCGCCCCATCGCCCGCTTTCCCAACTCGTCGTCATCGGTCGGCTGTGGTTGGACCTCGTCCACATTCGATTGCAGGCTCTCCCACGGAGTCTCTCGATCCAACAATTTCAGGTACTAGTGCTATCAAACACCGTACTCTCAATCCAACTGCAAGACCAACACCGGCGGCTGCCGACAATATCAACATTCAAGAAGGAAGTGCTGACGTCGGTGCGGCCCATCACACCCACGCAGTTGGTAGATCACCTCCCACAAGGATTCCGTCATTATCTCTAGCTACAGCTTCTACACACTCTCACTCGAATCACAGTACTACTGCAACTGATGGCAACGACTCCTCTCCCAGACCTATGAGTATAGTACCTTCCTCTGGGGCTGCTCTCTCTCCAGCTACCCCTCATCCTCCCTCCCCGCGCGTTGACCAAAAGATTGAACATCGCTTGCTTGAACAGCGCCTTCGGAATGCCACTGTCATGAGGACTTCCTGCCCTCCGTCCATCGACCGCAGGAGTTCTGTGATTGGATTAGGCCTCACCTTACCTACTGTTGAAAAACAACCTAACTCATCTCCGCCAATAACATCCATTTCAGAGAAGAGAACAAGCCTCAAATTGCCCGTTCCCGCTGGACCTCGTGCCCAGCCACCGCCCCTGTCTCCTAAGCCAGTATCGCCGGAAATCCCGCCGACTGTGATGAACAAACTCGTCGAAGACCCGCAGATGGAACGCAACGGCCCGACTCGGAGACATAAATCGGAGTCCCGCCAATCTAAGATTCGGGTGGACCATGTCAAACGCAATTCTCTCGCCGTCCCTGCAACCGAACTGACTCCGGGTCTTGCTATCTACCCTTCGCCTCCTCCGTCGCAAGCTAGTTCACTTGAACCTTTACTCGCTCTTCATCACTCGCCCGTCTTCGCTCAACGATTTTCGCTACATCTTGATGCTATGCTCCCCCAATTCCGCTCTTCCTTGATGTCTGATGTCAAGACTATCCCCGATGATACGGATGATGCAGAACAACGTGATGCCCAAGAAGCTGAAGGTGCCACTGTTCGGATCGTCAAAGAGGAGAAACGCGATGAGAGCTCTGGGACTACAGAAACTGTCGATTGGGAAGTAATCTGCAACGAAGAGAGCTATCCCCCTCCGTCTTCTGGCTATGAGTCCCATGAGCGAGTTAGCAGCAGTCTTGATCGCCCCTCCCTCAACTTCCTCTAGAGACTCATCAGCCCGGCCGTAACTCGCGTGCGGATCGTTCTTATAATGCCATCCTTGCCTCTGATATGGGAAATGCGGGGGGCTTGTCGAAATCCAGTCATACGGTACCCGCAAGTGGGGTCTCGGAAAAGGAGAATTTGCAGTCACCTATGCGAATTACAGACTCAGTTTCCAGCTCTCACAGAAACCCTGCTGAGAGGACTACGCGAAAGCAACGCGGTAAGTGCCCTACTTGGACGTGCAGTGATCGTCGTGATAGAGCCTCCTCATTAGTGGTGCCCCCCGACTTTGTAAAACCCAAGAAATTGACTAGGATGTCGACGTTTGTGGCTGCGCCCCCATCTCCGATCCCGACCCCTGTATTGGAGCCCGTTGGTCTTAGCTGGTTTGCGCAACTCTTCCATGTGAAACCCGCAGTAGGTGCCTTTTTCACTAAACATTTTCATGGCCCTGATGTTTACGTTTTGAAGGCGTACGTCTTTCACTCACAAGATAATTATATCAAGACTCGAGACGAATGCGCTACATTATTGCGCTCATTCGGCGTGTCTGTTGTGGAAGTGGAGTCTTCCAACCGGTATGGCTTGCTCAAGTGTCACGTAGATTATATCCAAGGTAGACACAGACCCTGTGTCTCCTGTTCTATTGTGCTAAGATCTTGCCAAACGTTGCAGAGGTCTCCGGGAAGATGATCATAAATAAAGGGATCACCTTCCGTGCACAGATCACGCCGCACATGTCTCCTTCGTCCTCTGCCCCTTCGCCACGTCCCGATATCCATAATAACGCGCCCAGGTCTCCTATATTTCCCTTCTCCGAGGCTTGCACTTTGTCTCTGATACAAGAGCGTGGAGCAAAATCCACGTTGGAAGTCGTAGCCTTGAGGCTCAGACAGGAATGGAGGTCAGTCATTCGTGATACTGCATGATTCCGCTTAGGATTGGTTTTCTTTTCGACCTAGGCTCGATTCCTTGCGTAGTGCGGAGCCATTGATGAGCCCCATCATGTCACCAAGATACCCTGCCCACAACTAAAGGATCACATTCTCATTTATTTCTAATCTTGCTTAGCGTAACTTCCACGATTCCCCTCAACCAGCAAAAGACTAATATTATCAATCCTCCACGTAACCCAATGTCACTTCTCTTAGTAACGTACTGTACCTCGACACATCTC
Organism: Hydnum rufescens UP504; assembly: GCA_014904985.1. Lineage (NCBI taxonomy): Eukaryota > Fungi > Basidiomycota > Agaricomycetes > Cantharellales > Hydnaceae > Hydnum > Hydnum rufescens. Next base: position 47,224 of record MU128920.1, read on the forward strand.
CCGTCGTTTTGTCTCATACTTCGAGATTTATAATTTGAGTCTTCGATCTGCACATTTCGTGTTGTTGATCATGAGTCGAAGACCGAGATGCGGAATTCGCGATTGCTTGTTCAGACAACGAAATACTTGAACTCCTCACAAGTAACGGATCGCCGGTCCGGTGCAATTTTAGGAACAATGACTAGTTTGGTTCCCCAGCCAAAGGATAAAAGGGCCTAGTGCAATGGGGATTTCCGTTGAATTGTACAACATGGTTCCGTTACAGCCAATCACAGTCTTTGTGTCGGGAATAGCCGTATTCACGGTCAGTTTCGAAATATAATAAATTCCGCATACATGGCAGAAAGTGCGGGAAGTGGTTCTCAAGAGGTCGCAGATAATCCTGGATCACCTCCAGAAGTGCTCAGGAAAATGCCACGGATTGTGCGTCAGAATGCGCCCAAGTAGCATGCTGCCAGCAATAACGTAATCCCATCCTGAAATGAACCGAAAATCATGACCCAAATTGGTGATTCCGGAAGCATGTTGTACAATTCAACATTTCCTCATTCCATCCTCTTATTAAGGGGGGAGACGACTAAGAGACAGGTGAACCGAACATGGGCGCACTTTGCCGCTATTGTTTATTTGTCGACGCGTTCCTCCCATGCATGCCGGTGAGCTCTCCAAGGGTTTGCGAGTGAAAGACGCTGTAAGTGTGTCGTGCACGCGGATATACGCGTTCTTAACTACTGGCCACAGATCTACATGTTCGGGAAATTCGACTGGACCCCTCGAGAAATTTTGAACTCACTCGAGGCTGAGGAAGGGAGTGAAGGCGTTATAGGAGCCCCGCTCGAAATCGTCACTCTGCACGATATATGCAATGTGTCTGCTACCTCTTCCCTTCGCTCCGAATTCAGTACCCAGTTCTTTCTGCATATCGGGATGTGGAAAAATGAGGAATGGACAATGAATCTAGGTATATGTTGCCAGTGTACTACGAAGCATCCCTAGATAATGTGCTTCGCCTTCATAGTAATGCCGTTGGCTCCTAGCGATCCATTGACCCCCGCTGGCTCCTGGACGTCGACGCTCATGGTATTTGTGGAACGGGCCTTCGAACCAGCGGGGTCCAAGACACTGTTCCAGTTTGATACGGGGATAGATGTCTACATGATGGATCCGATTTTTCTGGCACACGAAATTGTTTTTGGAAGCAAGTCTCTGAAGAGACTCTCTCATGTCTTCACCGCCAAAGACAATGTGGAAGGTGCGGCGTTTGGAGCCTTGGTCATGCTTGCTTGACTTTGATATCCTGCCTCTTCTGGAGTGGCCCGCCTGCCATATTCTTACTTTGAAACATTATGGAAGTGTACGACCAACGTGGAAGCACAGAGTTCCACATCCTTTTCAAAATGACCTGCTGCAGAACGCGCATTGAAAATCCAGTCCGCGCGAACCCTGACGTCTTCCGGTTTGATGACATTCGCGAATATGGTCTTGAAGGAGCTGGACCTTCAATCGATTCAGAATCTTGAGGCGGGTCTCTCACAGAAGCCCAGACCCCCAGGAATGCAAAGCCGCAAAATTGCGATGGCGCGCTTCCGGATTGCCTTGGTGCCATATTTTCGGAACCATCAGCATTCGCTGCCATCATGCTTCAGACAGGGCACCATCGTCGGCGGCTCTACTGCACTTTCAATTGTAGCTGGTGGAAGTTGGATGCCTGGGGATCTCGATCTCATTGTTGCGACTCGATACTTCAATCGACTCCGTGACTATCTGGTGGATCAAGGTTTTTTCTTCGACGAGACTCTCAGTAGAGATATCAACCACAAGTATGGATTCCCCTCGCCTCCTACAAATTCACATACAGGTGTTTCACGAAGGGTACCCTGAAGATCGATGTTTGCGTCTGTTCCCCGAAGGGCCCGCGCTACGACAAGATGACACCGGCGGAATTCATCTTGACGTATCATTTATCATTCGCGATGAATTTCGTCAGTGGAGAAGGGGTATATTGTCTATTCCCTGCCGAGACGTTTAGTGGACGAGGCTATCGGAACAAGTTCACACTGAAGGAACGAACCGAGCATATTTTAGCGAAATACGCCGCTCGAGGATACACCGAGATATTGGACGAATCCGATCCCGGTCGTTCAGTTTACCTCCACGAGCGCTACCCTTACGATGGGGTGAATCGGATCATGATTCAAGATATTGAGAATATATGGTGCATGAAGCTGCCTCTGTCGACGAAGGAGAACCAATATTCATAGGCTCAGAAGCTTCGTGGTTTCCTAAAGCTTCCCCTATGCGTTGTATCTGTAAGTGTGGCAAGCTCTACTACTAAATGCCGATGGTAATCTCCTCGATTAGGGATACTACCCCAAGGTTTCGCGTTCCATCTTCAAACTCTACCCACGGAACGGGACTTTAACCTCTCTCCTGTATTTCACTATCCTGTCTGCAATTTTTCCTCTCGGTTGCTGTGGAGCATGTCTAGTGCTCGCCTCCCCTTAAAATAATATTATTGAGGCCGTCTACTTGCGAAGGATGCACGGCGATTGGCCATGAAAGCAAATCCATGGTAATCAATGGTCTAGTGGTATGATATCATGGTTCTGTGACAACTTCTTTTATGGTGATATTCGCATGCCAGTGTACGGATTTATTATAAACGAGCAGCCTTGGACTCTAATAACAGCTCAGTGTGCTGGGTGCCACAAATCTAAATCCAAACATATGCATAGCAATCGAATTGAATGCATTGCTGACGATGACTGAGAAGCGGCAGCAGAATCAGAGCCTTGTCGTGGCGTTTTCAACGAGCTCGGCGACAGGAGTCGTTCCACAGGACACGTTGCATACTCCACAAACACTTACGGACATCCCAAAGGGGGAGGCGAGCACAGAAAAGCAGCTCAGAGTGTTCCAGGTAAGTACACACGCCGTCTAATTGTTGAACGTCATCGTTCCACTTGTACTTGCATGAGAGGACCACCTCGGCCCAAGATACGGCCCCCCCGAATCCAATCCGAGTCTATCGTTGAACAACAGGTTAGCCAGTAGGCCTAGGGGCATCTTCCCTATCCCTTGACGTCGGGGCTATGGATGGGCTCTGAAAGAAGCCTGTTTTCCATTCTGGCCTCAAGATTGAATCAGGCTGAGGTAGCGCTAGAAAAATGCATGAATGTTTGGAGAGAGGCCACAGGGATGTTCAAACCCCAAGTCCTGGAGCACAGGGAGTCTAGCATTTTCAAGGGACCCAGTTTGGTAGATGGAGGTTGTTACAAAGATCCTCCATTGTGATTACTGTCCTATTTCAACCCTAAGTTCTGTCACGCGTCACTGCGACTTTTTCTCAAGGCGCTCCGAGCCTTATCGGGGTCCAGATCGGGATTTTCTAAAAAATAGATTTCCTTATCGATCAACCAACGGTCGAAATGGGACAGTACTCGTACCAAAGTGGGATGGCTTGATTCAAGAGAATGTCACTTCTCTTAGTAATGTACTGTGCCTCGACAACTGGCCTATCACATCTCCCGTCGCTTTGTCCCATACTTCGAGATTTATAATTCGAGTCTTCGATGTGCACATTGTGTGTTGTCGATCACGAGTCGAAGACCGATATGCGGAATTCGCGATTGCTTGTTGAGACAAAGAAGTACTAGTTACACCAAGTAACTCATCGCCGGTCCGAGGCGATTCCCAGGAAGAACAACTAGTTTGGTTTCCCGCCATTAGCAGCCCAAAGATTCAGCAGGCCCGTATGCACCTGACTCAGAGACAGCTGATCACGGGCTGCGCACTTTGCCGCTTTACGCGTTTATTGTCGACGCGTTCCTCCCATGCATGCTGGCGAGCTTTCCAAGGGTTTGTCATTGAAAGGCGCTGTAAGTGTGTCGTGCGCGTGGATATGCGCGTCCCTAACTACTGCCCACAGATCTACATGTTCGGGAGATTCGACCGGACCCCTCGGGAAATTTTGAACTCACTCGAGGCTGAGGAAGGGAGCGAAGGCGTTACAGGAGCCCCGCTCGAGGTCGTCACTCTGCAAGATATATGCAATGTGTCTGCTACCTCTTCCCTTCGCTCTGAATTTAGTACCCAGTTCTTTCTACACATCGGGATGTGGAAGAACGAGGAATGGACGATGAATCTAGGTATGTGTTGCCACACTCCTATGAAGCATCCCTAGATAATGCGCTTCTTCTTCATAGTCATGCCGTTGGCTCCTAGCGATCCATTAACTCCTGCTCACGCCTGGAGGTCGACGCTCAGAGTATTTGCTGAGCGGGCCTTCGAACCATCGGGGTCCAAGACAGTGGTCCAGTTTGACACGGGTATGGAGGTCTACATGATGGATCCGATTTTTCTGGCAAAAGAACTTCTTCTGGGAAGCAAGTCTCTGGCGAAACTCTTTCATGTCTTCACCGTCGAAGACAATGTGGAAGGTGCGGCATTTGGAGCCTTGGTCATGCTTGCTTGACTTTGATATCCTGCCTCTTCTGGAGTGGCTTCACTGTCGCATTTTTACTTCAAAAAACTCATGGAAGTGTACGACGAACGTGGAACCACAGAATTCCACATCCTTTTCAAAATGACTCGGTGCAGAACACGTAGTGAAAATCCAGTCCGCGTGAACCCTGACGTCTTCCGGTTTAATGACATTCGCGATATGGTCTTGAAGGAGCTGGACCTTCAATCGATTCAGAATCTGGAGGCGGGTTTCTACAGGAAGCCCGAACCCCCAGGAATGCAAAGTCGTAAAATTGCGATGGCACGCTTCCGGATTGCCTTGGTGCCATATTTTCCGGAACCATCAGCATTCGCTGCTATCATGCTTCAGACGGGGACCATCGTCGGCGGCTCTACTGCACTTTCCATCGTAGCTGGTGGAAGTTGGATGCCTGGGGATCTCGACCTCGTCGTTGCGACTCGATACTTCAATCGACTACGTGACTATCTGGTGGATCAAGGTTTTTTCTTCGACGAGACTCTCAGTAGAGATATTAAGCACAAGTATGGTTCCCCTCGCCTCTACAAATTCATATACAGGTGTTTCACGAAGGGTACCCTGAAGATCGATGTCTGCGTCTGCTCCCCGAACTACGACGACATGACCCCCGCAGAATTCATCCTCACGTATCATTTATCATTCGCGATGAATTTCGTCAGTGGAGAAGGGGCATATTGTCTATTCCCTGTCGAGACGTTTAGCGGACGAGGCTATCGGAACAAATTCACACTGAAGGAACGAACCGAACTTATTTTAGCGAAATATGCCGCTCGCGGATACACCGAGATATTGGACAAATACGATGATTCCGATCCCGATCGTTCAGTTTACCTCCACGAGCGCTACCCTTGCAGTGAGGAGAATCGGATCATGATCGGAGACATTGAAAATATATGGTGCATGAAGCTGCCTCTGTCGACGAAGGAGAACCAATATTCATAGGCTCAAAAGCTTCGTGGTTTTCTAAAAGCTTCCCCCATACGTCGTATCTGTAAGTGTGGCAAGCTTTACTACTGAAATGCTGCTGGTAATCTCCTCGATTAGGGATACCCAAGGTTTCGCGTTCTATCTTTAAACCCCACCCACGGAACGGGACTTAATCTCTCTCCTGTATTTCACCATCCGGTCTGCAATTTTTCCTCTCCGTTGCTGTAGAACGTGTCTAGTGCTCGCCCCCTCTTACAATAATATTATTGAGTTGCGAAGGATACAAGGCGGAGGATGCAAGGTGACTGCCCATGAAAGCAAATTCCATGGTACTAATCGATGGTTTAGTGGTATGATATCGTGGGATTGACAGTACCCCGAAATCAAGTAGTGTAGAGGTACAGCAATTCCAGTCTTTCAGATGCTGTGAATGAGACAATCGAGGAACAGGACCCGATCTGGAAGAAGTTCACTGGTGCAATTTGCCGAGAAGTGAATTTCCATAATAGGATACGTTCGTGAAAAAACCGGGTTTTCCCGTATTTATTCCTCCTGACACCCAGAGAACGAATGCGGGTGGGCAGCGCGAGTTCAAGAGTATTCTCATAACCAGCCTGCCTTAGTTCGACAGTGGTGTGGAGATTAAAAAATTTAGAACAACGGAGCATGTTTGCATCCGGCCTACAGGCGTTTCCCGTGAGGCTGTACTGGGTATCTCTGCTACTCGCTCTTAAGCTTGCATGGCTCAACACTGACAGAACTTTGCGTCATTGCGTGAGATCCACTCTGCTTTGAGATAACCCAAGTGCCCAAGTGAAGTATTTCGCTCAGACTGCAATCGTCCACGTGGCCAGGACGGCGTCCAATCAGCTCGCGTCTCGTGGAAGGAGAACCACGACCCTAGTCCTCCTGCTGCTTTTCTTTGTGGGGTGGACATGAAGAAGCCCCGTTGGGTACGAAGGATTGTAGGCCGGCGCGCCGCTAAAGTCCTATTCGACGACAAATGGCATCCAAGCCCTGATTTCATTGTCCTCTCTGACCAACTCTACTCACACGTCATCCGGATGGATCAATCCCCGCGCAGGGGGACCGCGTGGATTGATGCTCGAAAATACATTAATTGGTGGAAGCTGCGAACGTCTGGTCGGACTCTAGAATTCTCGGCTCTGCCTGTACGCTTCCCAGTCTCTTTTCGTGCATTTCCCTGGTCTTTTTTTTTTTTCTCAATAATGATATGTCGGACTATTCCAATAGGTCTTAATGACCCCAGAGGAAGAAGAGGAGGCTCTACAATCATTGTTTGATCTCGTGGATATTGAATATGACATTGTCAACGTATGCCTAAGAGGTTTTCCCCTGGCTATTTTTTGAACATTCATAAGTTTTGCATGATTCAGCATCAAAATGCAAGCATCGCTGTGCTCGATCGTCTTGGTTTTCGCAGTCTATTGGTTTGGAACTGTCGAGTAGATCCATACGAGGCTTTGAAGGTGAGGGCTCACTAGAATGATCGTTTCTGTGTTCAACTTTCTTACCACTGGGCCCTCATGATTAGTGCATCAATGAAACAACTCAAACATCAGACTTTAGAGAGCATCAGGATCGAAACATCAGTTTCCTATCCATTCCACGTTCGCACCTACCCGAATTGGCGGATCAAGAAGCCGTTGAGCTCCTTGAGCGTTGGAGGACGAATCTCGTGACGACTGTTCGGCGCCGTACGCTGCAAGCAACCGACAACACCGACGTAGTCGGGGGGCGAAACGCGAGCACGAACACGAACGTCGCTGGGACAAATTCTTCATCGGAAACGATTGTCCTCGAGCCCAGCAATTCAGCTGTGGAAGCCCCTACCCCTGGTGTTGCACCCGCACCCTGGACGAGCGTAGCATGGACACTCGGGGCACAAGTCCTCTCACATGGAATCGCGGCCCTTGCTAATGAACACAACTTGAGTATCCGACGGCGACAGCTAGTGGCTCAGACGACGGCCGTCACGGCAGAAAACGACGCCCGCTTTTGGAACAACATGTTCACACTGGGTGTTTCGAGTGTCCAGGCGGCGCTGCAATATTACCGGGGGACCGGAAACGGTAGGATTGAGTCTTAGGTTTAGGCAGCATGGTTGTTTTCATTTGTGCTTTTTTTTCTCGGGTTTCGGGGCATCGTTTAACAACATTTCATGAGTCCATTTATAATTTGTACTTCTTTTGACACAGTATAGATTGTAGCGTGCGTGTATGACTTTTCGCGAGAGGAACCGGAAAGTAGTGGTGGTGTGGAGGGCGAAAACATCCACAGGTGTAGACCGTGGCTCGTTAAGATGAGAAAGAGGGGCCGATTGCTAGGTATCAACTATAAATGTGTTATTGCTTTCGAATCCAGGGGCATTCCTGCTCCGAACAAGTGAGAATGGTTAGTACCAAGCAAATTCAAAGGCGACTATGCGGGAGAGGAACTTGCCCGTTGGATCTATGCCATTCCGAGCGAGTATTTGCTTATGTCTGATTAAGCGTGCTTGGTCAAATCTGTGTTGGATGCGAGCAATAGAGCACAGTCAATGCGTGCGTGCATTTCCAAAAGAGGAAAAAGGAAAGAAAGAAGAAAACGAAGGAAGAGGTAATAAACCCGGAGCTCACGTTACGCCCTGGGTCTGCATGATACTTCGGACTTCCTCTGCCCCGCGTTCGTCCAAACCAAGGCGCGAGTCCCCGGCGAGATTCGCCTCCAGATCGAACGCGGTTGAGGACATGCCGGCGTCTCGCTGGGACTCAAAGGTAGATAGCAGCACGTAGGGACGGAGTTGGTGCGGGAGCTGGATGTTGGAGGGGAGAAGTGCGACTAGCCGCAAAGGGAGGAAGGAGAGGACTCTCGAGCGGTGATACAGTGAGACTACGCCGAGTGGTCATGAAAGTTAATTTCAGAGAGGAAAGCGGGAGGGCGGGCCATTATGAGCTCACGGAGGAGAACTAAGGCCACAAAGCCAATGATCGAGAGAGTAAAGAACATGGAGTATTTAGGGGTTGAGTGCCGGTACTTGCCGCGCCGGTATTACACCCTTTATGGTAATACAATTGTACACTGCTCTTGTAATTGTTCTCGCTGCCTGCATTATTTTAGCCGCGTGAGACCCATGAATGTGGCATAGAATACCGTTCCTAGGCTGTTGTCAAGAGACAAGGGAAAACACTCTATACAATATGAAGGATTTAGCCCAAATGGAGTACACTACCTCAATCTCGTATAAGATTTCACTGAGCAGTGAATGGCTGGACTGATTGGAGGGCTGACGGTGGCAAGCTTGTACAGTAATAGATAATTGCGTTGATGCCAATTATCAACAGCATTATGGGATATGGACTATTAGAGGGCGAGATGTTCCCACAAAACAGGCCCGGGTCCCTCTACTTTGCCATCCTCCAGGCCACCACTGATTGTACCCACCCACCGATTATACCCCGTGTGATTTGATGTGGTCACTGATGGTACTCCGGAGAAATGGTATCGCCCACTGTATCCAGTGTCGAGAGAAAGAGAGAAAGAGTAGTCGGAATCCAGTTTCAGGGTCGATGCGCCGAGTGCAAGTATTTCCCGGCCACGGGTGAGGTAGAAGTTGTTTGTTTGGGCCCCAGCCGTATTGATGATCTGCCAAAATACGAGGGAAAAGGGCCCTACGGAGGCATGACCCCAGACCCACGATTTTGCAACAGTTGGAAGGGCGCGAGTTCCCCAGTTCTAAGACACGCGATCAACAAAAAAAATAAGCTAATCAAGGGCTTGAGCGAAATGATGCTTACTTGGTCGTGGTAACCAGACCCAGAGAAGATCAATGGGACACCCCTGATGGTTGCTTTGACCCTAGCGTGTGCGTCGGGGACAGCATTTGCCCATCCAAAATGGGGCTGCACTTCTTCGGATACGCCCAAGACCGAGGCAGGAGCACTACCATAATGAGCGGGTGATATCTAATCACACCAAGTGTGAGAAACTCAAAGCCATTCTGACTAAGTATTGAATGCGTGCTTACCGATTTGATACCAATTTCGCCCTTGAAACCGAATTTGGGACGTTAAACGTTACGGTCCACGATGACAAGTCTGGAGTCCCGACCCAGCCCATCCCCGAACCTGACCAGTTGCCCGAGGAGCCCTCACCGACTGTCGTTACGGTGGCGTCACCAGCCGGCACGTCGATCGAAAAAAGCGTGCCATTAGGGAATGACCCAGAGATGGAGGCGCCATTGATCTCCCCGCTCGGTACTGGGGTGCCTGCGAGGGAAACAGCTTCCGACGAGAAAACCACGACAATGGAGGCTTTGCTGTCATAGCTGGCGACATCGAAGTACCACCACTCGAAGCTTGTCGCGTTGACAAAGTCTAATTTCGGAGCGTCGAGGGGGCCTTGACGCGAATTCGTCTGCATACTGGACGCGCCCGATTGAATGGTTGAAGGGAGTGTGTAGGTGTGGGTGGGGTAGATCGATGCATGTCCACGCAGTGCCAGCTGCGTTGCAAGGAGAGTGAGCACCCAATATGTCAGAGAGTGCATTTTGGACGCAGCGACGAAGGAGCCAGTTGTTTTGGCGGATCCTTTATATAGCAGCGAGCAAATAATTTGGCTAACCCGATTACGACGCGCTTATACTATTGTAATAATAAAAAACTGGCGATTGGATCAGTCACGGAGTGCCCTGGCACTGGGAAGTGCAGAGTCCTTTGCGAAAGGGTGGATACTATGAACTAGGTACTGTGGTATCTTGACGCTGTCGACATGCCCCGAGAATTCTTGGATGACGTGAAAGGCCGTGGCCTATCTACTCTGGTTTGCGGACCTAGACAAATTGATCAATCGGGTTGAAACATCAATTTACCAAGGGTGCCCTCGGACATAAGCTAGGCAATTACCGGACTCAAAAAACCATAGGTAAATAGGTCAGTTAAATAGGCTATTTATCCCCGATACTGGTGTGACCGACAATAGTAGAAACCCAGAATGGCCATATATTACTTATCCTAGTATGAGTTGTATAGAAGGCGAAATATCCTGCATAATCGCATGGTTGGAAGCCCCTTGAAGGTACTTTCGCGGAGCGTTCAAATGCGTGGCCCAACAGACCAACAGTCCTTAACTAGTAACGAATATCCCCGACTCGTAAGTTGGTTGTCATGTGGATATTTTTCATTATCTATGCAACATGAAATTCCGAAGGTGAAGTGCCTGTGTTCAATTGAACTCATGAGGGTATGCATTATTTTCATGTACAGTAGTACTAGTAGCCTTGTCGTTTTTTCTCTGGTCACGTGATATTTGTCAATTACCCCACGGCCCTTGAGTCTGCCTGCCCGACCCCAGCATTCCCATGCTTGAGAATTTGTAATTGTGGGGGTTGTAGAGACACCATAGAGAGCTCGAGTTGAACAAGTTGAACCAAGTGCCCCTTCGATCGGGCTGCTATGACCATGCTGGGTTACTACGCCCGATATTGTTTCAACACGATAAGATCCATTTCCTCAGATCCAATATAACTCTGCTTGTAAGCGAGAAGGAGTCTGGAGTATTATTTCAGAGAGGAAAGAAGTCCTTCATCGAAACAGCTATATATATACATAGCAACACGGGGGTGAATCTTGGATGCCCAAGATATATAGCTACTGCCAAATCGAAGCGAGGGGCGGGCCCAGTCCCGCGAATCCAGTTCCGAAATCATCTCCAGGCTTCACCCTCTTGGAGTGATCATTCTGTAAGATGGATCCCAAAGTCGTGAGAAGATGAAGCACTGGAAGGATGAGATGCCCCAGTCAAGGAGTCGGAGAGTACTGTTGCAGGGAATCCGTGCCATCGGGGTTTCCAGTTGTAGGAAGATCCGTACAAACACTACGTTTACGCTGGGGGGGTCAATTGCAAGGAGGTGCAACGTTAAATATATAATATTGAGGTACAACGTCATGTGATCGAATATCTACTTCTAGTAGTGGCTGTGATTACCGCCACGTCCGCATACTCGACGACCTCGACACTTCTCCCAGAAAATCCATTCTCATTCCTAACATGGGGTCCGCACCAAGCACGTTGGAAGTCACCGCGGCTGGTCTGGTCATCGTTGCCGGTGCTTTCGTCTTTACGCGGAGTCCGCTTGTCGCACCCGCTCAAGAGAGTTCTGAGGATGCCAAATCATCCAAGAAGAAGAAGACCAAGAAGGGAAAGAAAAAGGCTATTGACGCGACCCCTTCCATCGAGACTCGCGTTGATCAAAGCGTGGACAACAAGGTATGGTTGGCCATTCACCTAGAGCATCCCAAGTTCCGGTCAACTTACGCACGCACGTAGGTGATCTTGGACCCAAGATACTGCCGTCAGTAGCTACAGAAGACAATTCGCCCACTCCTTCAACATCCTCCAAACGGCGCAAGACAAAGGCGTCTACAAGATCCAAGCCTCCACTTCGCGATCCATCATCCTCTTCCTTGAGAGAGACCACCACCACTCACCACCACCACTTCATCATCCGTCGTCGACGACGATGGTTGGACCAAAATAACGGGCGAGAAGGACGAGTCTGATCTAGAGCAGTCAACACGAAACGCCATTCCAGATCAGCAAACCCTAGCAGAACGCCTATTACCTAAGCATGCGGTCACTCCAGTAGACGAGTACGTCAATGTTAATTATCACTCACGTCTCTCCATCTCTCTCGGGCCCTAAAAGTACGTGTTGAATAGCATGCTGGCTGAAAAGCCGGGTGGTATTGCGCGTGTCATACGTGTCAAAGCTGGCGACAAGCCTCCCAGTGGATTCTCGTGGAAAGACTTTGACAACGTGGAGCAAGTCGATGATGACGAAGAGACCCGACAAGACGAGGAGGAGGAGGGATGGGGGGTCGTGAGGAGCAAGACCCGGTCGAGTACGTCGGTCTCATTCCACTCGTTTATTTTCACCTCTCACTGGGGCTCTTTTTAGGGCCCGCTGGAGGAGCGTCATCCACATCATCTCTGGCCCAGGTACGCACTCCTGTTTTGCTATCAGAAAGGCCCTAGAAATATTTACCTGTCTACAGGCAGCCGATACGACAAAGAAGCAGCGCCAGAACACTGCACGTCGTGAGGCGCAGAAGGCGGCCAAAGCAGAGGCAGGAGCGATTAAGATTAGCCAAGCTTGCACAGCACCGACGCGAGCTGAGCAAGCCAAGATTGCTCAACAATATGCATCTGGGGGGAAGGGAAACATCAGTGGTGGTATGAAGGCCAGCGTGGATTCAACTGGTGCACTTATTTGGGAATAGGTGCAGTGGGTCACTATTGGAGGGATGTATTTATGGACGACGTATTATTCCACACTACTGTCTCAAATTGTGAAAGCAGAGACACGAGACCCCAGAATATAGTAAAAGCCTAATGTCCACGGGGAAACCACATGGCTGGGTGTGGACACCTTAACGCCACGTTGTTACCGACCCTGGGCCATGATTCCTCCGTGGCTAAGGTAAGAGGGGGGGAAGGGACGCTGGCTGCCACCCGGCTGAGGAAAATCCACCTCAGTAATGTTCGCAAACCGGTTTCGTGACGCCGAATAACGAGAGAATGCACCGCAATCCAGTATGATGCACCCAGGAGTTGATCAATGGACTACGGTCTTTCACCGCCCAGTGCTAATCACCGTTCAATGACCGAAAGGCGGTTTTCTTTTCTTGCTCAGTTTTTGCCTAGGCACGGATGTAGAACTCAGGTCCATATACTGTAATATTAATGTCCCTGCCCGAAACACCGTAGGTGTCACCGTGGAAGAGCTATGAGAAAGTTACCTCCATTGAGTGGCGGCTACGTAATTGGAAAATGACAACACGGGCGAGGGTCATAGAGGGTGTACACATGCCCTCTAAATTTCCTTGCAGATTCAAGCGGTATAGTATTCTAAATTTGAAGTTTGTAGAAACATATCATTACTTTTGGGAGGTGAAGGACTGTATTGATTTTCGGAAGCTAATCTACTTCATAAGCCTTGTTACGTAAGTGATTGGTTAATCGTTGGGCCTTTTTCTAGTTAGACTTTAGCTTGACAACGAAACCCCTTTTTAGTCCGTCATTGTAGCCACCGGACTCGCAAAAAAGCTGCCCGCGGAGCAGATAATCCGTAACTCCAAATGGGTCCACAGACATATGGTGCAGCCTTGCTCAGCTTACAACTGGCCGCTTGCGCGCTTGGGTCGACTGGTTCAACCCATGCCACTTACACCATCCCTTCCACCGCTCAGTTGGGAGCATCGAGCATGCAAACTCGATCGAGTCAGGGCCCACTCGATGGTCCAAAATTAGACTTCGTTAACGGGACAAGCTTCGATTTTTGGTACTTCGACGTGACTAGCTACGATAACAAGGCGTCCATCGTCCTCGCTTTCTATGCGGCTTCAAACTACGCCCTGGGCATTAGTCCCAATCCTCCTTCCCGGAACGAGACGATCAATATGGTCACCATCTATGGGTCGTTCCCTAATGGCACGCTTTTCGCCACTCAGATTGAAGCGGGAGAGGCCAAGGTGCGGACGGAACGCGATGGATCGTCAGGCAATTGGACGGGTACGGGAGTTGGATGGGTCGGGGCTCCGGACTTATCAAGGTGGACCGTGACGTTCGACACGCCGGGTTCAAAGGCGAAATTAGGATGAAGTCGGTAAGCTTGCATGTCCTATCGTGTCCACGACTTCCGTGGACTCACCCTGCAGGACTAGAGATCTCCAGCACACTACTTGGGTGCTCCTGCCTCAACCCGGGACGTGTCGGAAGAACTACAACCCAATATTGGGTGGGCGAATGCCGTCCCAGATGCACATACCTTCGTGGAAGCCAACATCCAAGGGAGTCCACTGGTCTTCACCGGGTCCGGTTACCACGATAAAGTAAGTATCATTGGTCTATGCTGCAAATGTTGGCTGTTGACGGGAGTTGCGACAGAACTGGGGGAATCGTCCGTTAAACACGGTTGCTAAATGGTGGATATGGGGTCATGCCTCGGTCGGGCCCTTTTCCCTCGTATTCTGGCACATTATCAGCAACGAGGGGTCCGTAGTGGATAATCTTTATTTGACTCGGGATCGAAAAGTAATCGCACTCGGAGCATCGACGTTAGAGTCGGGACCCGGTGATTCTTTTACCCTGTCCATCGACTCCGGTGATAATGGGCGCTTTAGATTCGTGGAGGAGCCATCTGTCCCGATCCTGAACACTACGGGATTGACTCGATGGGTTGGGACAATGAAGGGGGCCGAGTAGGAGCAGTCGAGGAATGTGGGCCTGTGTTGTGGGAACATTTCGTCCTCCGATAGGAAAGATCCACGTTCCTAGCAAGGATTCCTGCCGGCACTTGCTTCCCACTTCACATTTACTGTGGATGCGAGGATGATATCTCGCCTCGTTACTTCGTCAAGCGTACAAGGAAGACACCAAGGTATCGTGCCGTCGATCAGCGAAGCTATCGCAACACATAGGTGGCGAGAATAGAAAGAGAGAATCCGTAGTCGATCCCACCAATTATTTGTTGGGACATCGTGCCCCATGAACGAAAACGGTATATCGTCGGCAGAAGATAACAGTTTGAGAAGGCTGTGAACAAATGAGACAAAGATGGCAACTAGTGCAATAAAAGGTTCCGCACGTTTCGAGTGATTGCCCTCCGTCGGCGACTTCCGGTGCCACTCCCCGCCTGCAAGCTCTTAGGTGACTTAGAAAACGCATCTGGGAGTCTGCGGCACAATACTACGCTATAATGAGCGTGATGCCTGACTACGACGATGCCCGGACACAGTCCTCGTTCGGGGACCACGAATCGCATACATTAATACGCACCATATCCGCTGGGGCACCAATGAACGATCCTCTCATGACTCGCAGCGAGATACTCAGAGCACACTAGGTCGGACGCCCACGAGTGTGAGTCGATTAAGCAGCGAGTCTATCGAAGGGGTGACGGATCTAGGACGGCACACCGAACTTCGCGGGAGACTACTGTCATTGACGGACAATCACTACAAGCGAGTATCGATGTCTGGTGGACGATGTCGTCCAACCTGGGTTTGATGAGGCCATATTAAGGGCTCTGTGCGACATGGATGTGAGCTTATATTCTCATTGCTGCTCCCGTCCAGACAACCGATCTGAACGATCGTAGTGCGGAGTCCCTTTATTACTCGACCGAATAAAGCAGAGCATGGTGTCATGTAGGGTGAGATAATGCCATTAATTCCACGCATTCCCCAGGTCTGAGCTGGCGCTTCCAGGAAGCGTCTATTTTCCTTAAGAAACGGGCTACTTTAGAAGATGAGTATGGGAGGGGATTACAGAAACTTGCCAAGCAAACTTCAGAAGTGTACGCCCTAAATGACGGGAAAGCGGGGTATGTTCTCGTCTCTGTCTTAGTAAATTGTTTCTTATTTCTTTCCGCAGGACCTTTGTCGGTGCCTGGCACTCAGCTATGAAAATCCATGAGATTATTGGAGATAATCGGATCAAGTTTGCCAGTCGACTGAATGAAATGAGCGAAGAGCTCAACTCATTATCTAAAGAAGTAGAGAAGAATCGCAAGGCGGTAGGATTACCCAATTTTTTGCGATTATACAAATGTCACAAGTCTTCTCTCATCAACAGACCAAAGATTTGGCCACAAGATATGAGCGTTCATTGCAGGAGTCCGAGGCGTCGCTAGACAAATACAAGACACGTGTTAATGTCACAGGAGAAGAGCTGCAACGCTTTTTAATCTCCAAGGAAGGAGAATCTTCCAGAGATGCACTTATGGGACCAGGGACGGGGACGGGGCGGATGGGGAATAGACGTGTGATTAAGGCTGTTGCTAGGGCGGCGGATGCTCCTCAAAGGTCGGAATCCTGCGAGCGTATGTTTCAGTTCAACCCCACAGTTCGGTTTTCTCTGCTTAACTATTATCGGGATGAATTAGCTCCAACGACAGGAAGAAGATATACGGTCTAGAATGTCGACGGCTTCCGACGCGTATCGGAAAGCAGTGCTAGAAACACAAACATTGCGCCAGGAATACTTCAACTTTCAGTTGCCGCGAATCTTGCGGGTGCGACCGATCTCCTTTCCCTCGTATTCCGTCCCTGATCGTTTTGTGCTTCAGGCTTTGAAAGAGTGTGCTGACGAGGTCGACCTGGGCCTTCAATATCACCTTTCTCGATATGCTTTCCTTATGGAAAGCACGGCCCTCAATGATGGGAGGAGCGTCTCACCTGCCGGCGTTGAAGACGGTCCAGGAATCAAATTGGTGATGTCTTCTATTGATAATCAACATGATTTCAAGGTCTTCATGCAAAATTATCCGGTTGCTCTTGCGCCAAAAGGGCCTCGACGAGAAGGGCCATGGGAAGAAGGATTTGTGCGTCGCTCCAATTTAGGGTGCTCTTCACGAGGTTATGGCTGATACGTTTATGACTAGTTGCCACCGCTACCCACCCGTTCTTCAGCTGACAAATCACTGGACAATCTTTCCCCTTCAAGCTCTCGACCGATAGCATCTACAACGACCGGATCCTCATCATCTCCATCTTCTGAGCTCCCGCCAAGATCAATTGTCCCGACATTCGGAGTACATCTGGCTGAGCAGATGGCACGAGATGGTATCGAGTTGCCAAAAGTTGTCGAGAAGTGTTGCACAGCTATCCGGGAGAATGCCCTTGATGTTGTAGGGATATATCGTCTAAGTGGGACGACGAGTAAGATTCAGAAACTCAAGGCGGCATTTGATCGTGGTGTGTCATTGCGTTTCAGGCAACATGGGAAACATGATACATTGATCTGTATTCCGCTTAGATGTGGACGCCGTGGATTTGTCTTCCCCAGAATGGACGTCGGATATTAACATCGTCGCTTCGGCACTGAAGCTCTGGTTTCGTGAGTTGCCCGAGCCCCTTCTCACATTCTCCTTATATCAAGGATTCGTCGAGGCCGCGAGTATGTCAACGTCCCCTTCATTGATATGTGAATGTCGACTGCTGACGAATCTTCAGAGATCGAGAACGACAGGCTTCGCCACATTCGTCTTCACGAGCGGGTCAATGACCTGCCAGATCCCAACTATGCTACATTAAAGTACCTAATGGGGCATTTACATGAGTGAGTTCTGACTTCATCCCACTGTGTTGTGGGACCTAGAACGAGATCGTCACAGGGTCTCCGAGCACCAAAGCATTAATCAAATGACTGCTTCGAACCTCTCCATCGTATTTGGCCCCACACTTCTTGGGCCACCCTTGACGCCGATGGGTGGAAATTCAGCGAGTGGGCACGGCGCTAACGGGACTGTTGCGAACCCTACAGACGGCAGCGGGACGACGTTGCAGGATATGAACTGGCAATGCAGAGTGCGTACGCCTGTTATTCGTTGAGCGCTTAAATTTAACCGTGCTTTGTTTGGCAGGCGATTGAGACGATACTGGAACATTATATGGATATCTTTGTGGATGAGGTGAGGAATCTCAAGCGTAATGAGTGTACGGTCTATTTGTTGTCGGCGCCACTTTGGGTCAGGATACCCAGGGTGTGCGTGCTGGTGTAATAACACTGCAGTGTTGAGAGATTGTCGTTATCTGTATCTGAGTAATTGAATCTGTTCAACCTGGGCCTACGCAGTAAGCGCCCTTGGCCTGCGGCCCTGATCTATTCTTTTTAAAACGTAGGTATTACTGTAAGAGGAGTGCAAAGAATGGTTTTCTCCGTTTGGTAGTGGAAGCAGCCGCGAAAACCAGTTCACCGGGAGATTATCGCTTTCTCCAACCTCTTGGTGGCGGCTGCTAACAAACCTTCTTCTATCGTCACTTCACACAGCCAGGAAATAGCTCGAGGACGTCGTGGACGACACTTACGTCTTTCTCCGCTCCCGGCTATCGCCTGTTTGAGTGCCATCATATCTTTGGCCCAGCATGCAGGCTCCTTCTGCTCTTGCCATCGAGCGTGAGGCGGCAAACCTGCGCACCCTTCGGCGTTTGTCAAGCTCACAGGGACCAGGATCTCTTCCACTGGATCCTGATCTCCCGATCCCACCCTATCCCCAGTAGTCGCGTTTGGGAGGTCCCAAATCCTGGAACCTCGTCTTCGACCGATGAACAAACCCCCGAAGATGTCGACGAGGAAAACGACCCTACCCATCTTTTCTGGGTCCCTGCACATCTCCATCCCGAACTAGCGCCAGCCGAATTCCGTGCTTTCCTCAAGGAACACGCCAATGCCCCCCCCCCTTCTGCAGAATCTAGTACATCTGTGCCTTTTGTGCGAACGCTATCCGGACGATCCATTGGTCGAAAGAAGTCTATGCTCAGCCGGCAGTATAGACCGACTGCAAATGATGGTGTGGAGAACGAAACGGATAGCGTCATCTCGACGCGTAGGAGTCGTGGTGGCGTCTTCTCTAACGCAGGTCCACAGCTCAGTGTGACTGACCTCCAGAAACTCGAGAGTCTCGCTGAAGAGGCTGCGAAGAGCGATGATCCCAACCGACTACGAAGTGTGCTCAGAAGGAGCCTGAGCTTGAATCAGCCCTCAGGTGCGTGTTTCTTCTGCTGTGAAAGTGATAATCGCCTGATTTATTGTTTCTACAATCTTTTTTGTTAGTTATTGACAAAATGGATGATATTGGCGGTGAAAATGCTGACGAACCCATCATTGTCCCTCCGCCTGGACAAATCTTGCGACGCAGTGCGCGGACCAAGATTCGAAAGGCCAGTCTGCAGGGTGATGGGGGTGGCCATCGATTCGCTTCAACTCGCCGAGGCAAGCAAACTGCAGCAGCCCCTGACTTATTTCTCGCACTTGATCGCCCCGTCTCCCCGGAAAGTGATCCAAGCGAGGCATCCTCTTATCTCAGCCCGCCACTTGCAACAGAACATGATGAAAGCGAAGCCCTAGGGTGGGACAGACCTCTGTCCTTCAGTGAGGAGAGTGCTATATATGACGCCTACGCTGAGCGCCGAGATTCGACGTCGTCCGCAGTGGCGGACGACGATGACTTCACTTCTGCATATGCTCGTCCTCAATACGAGACTATCCCTCCCATTGTGGTTGAGCCACAGGTTAGGCCTGAGCCCGAGCCAGAGCCGGAGCCCCCAATACGCATATCTGCTCCATCGACCCCAACACCACCATCTTCTCCACCTACCCCCGACCCCACCTATGTCGTGCCACAGACACCCTTACAGCATCCATCACCAAAGCCCCCGCCCCAGGGCCTTACTCCTATTGTGGCTCAGCACTCTGCGCTATTCCCATCTCCTGGAGGCGTGGGCGAGCCTTATTCTGAGCTCGTTCCTTTTGTTCCTGTAACTACCAGCCCACCAGCTGGTCGTCTACGAAAGGAGAAAGAGAAGAAGGGTGGCCTGTTTGGAAAATCCAAATGGGGTGGTGAAAAGTCGGATGGTAAGACCAAGAAGGACAAGCCAAAGGCGGGTGGGAAAGGTGCGCCGGATAGAATCTCGGAAAAGGATAGAGAGCGCGAAAAAGAAACTGGTTTCTTCGGCTCGCTCTTTGGCAGCAAGAAGAAACACGACGACTTGGGCTCGATGACACCTGGGGCAGGACCCGCCACGGCCGCCGCGCTTCTTGGCGCCTCAAGATCCAAAACTAATCTCCCATTATCGTCAGAATCGCCGTTGCCGCATGGCTCATATGCTCGATATCCAATTCACGTGGAGCGCGCTGTTTATCGTCTGAGCCACATCAAGCTTGCGAACCCTCGAAGACCGCTTTATGAGCAGGTTCTCATTAGCAACCTCATGTTTTGGTATCTCGGGATTATCAACAAGCCGCAGGCCACCCCAGCAACGTCGCCACCTCCAGCGGCCGTCCAGGCGGCCAAAGGAGAGAAGGAGCGCCAAGAGAAGGAGCGCCTCGAGCGCGAGAGGTCGGAGAAGGAGCAAGAGAAGGAAACGAATAGGAGAGAACCACGGAAAGCCTTGACTAGGCCACCCGCCAATGGTGGAGTTTCACCTGGACCTGGTCGCAAAGCCGAGATGCCTATCAAAGGACCACAATATGGGTTGGGGATGGTCATGGAACAAGAAGCAGAGTACAGCGGGAAAGGGCCCCCCGAAGACCCACGGCCCCCGCTGCTTATGAGAACTACATGCAGGAATCTCCTTCATCCACTCTCACCTTCCCTTCATCTCGACCAGTTCCAATTCCTGGTTCAAATTCCCTTGAGCATCAACAGCGTCAGCCTCCACAACCTTTTTACGAGGATCCCAATTCGTCTTATGTGCCTTATGACGGTGAACCTCCACACTCTTCCAATCGTTCACCACCACCTTCGAGTACCCGGTCTCCCCCTCGTTCACCTCCGTCATCTTTGCCTCCGGGCGCTATGCCTCCCGTCTCGACTGATCACTCCTGGTTGCAACAACCCCTCCGGAATCCAACACATACTCCCGACCATCAGTATCAGCCACCCTCACAGTCGCCTCCAGCCCCTCAATCATCCCATACCCAGCAGCGTTCTCCCTCTTATAGCGGGAGTCAGAACATGTCCACGACCGATTCATCAGGGGCCAAAATCCAAGGAAGATCGCTATCAGCTTCTGCAGTACCGCCACGTGCTCCGACACGTCCTCGGTCCCCGCCCCCTACGAAGTCTGGTCGGTCAAGATCGCGACCGAAGGGACGGGAGGGCTTCATCACCAGTGCCGCCATTACCGGTGTCTGGGAGCATCCGAGCGATATATTCTGATCATGATCAACAATGGAACAAGGAGGAAGATCTGCCCCTCGCCTTCTATCAACACCAACCGCCACAAAACCAACAACAGTATAATCCTAGTGATCGCGACCGTTCTTATTCCTCCCGTCGATGATTTTATATTATTTCCATTACCGCCCCCGTGTGCTATGACCGCCTGTCCCTAGCTATAGCCCGCCACGCAACTTACCCACGCCACAAATTAGCCACCAGATTGGCGCCTTTTTCTTCTGTCTAACCTCTCACGGTTCGTCGTCCCATGATTGTTGTTTTTAGAACTAGCACGATTAGGGACGTTTTATCTCGGTGTTGGGTGCTGCTTCAGTCCTTCTCTCTCGGTACTGTAGTTTGCAAAAGGACTATTCGCACCTGCCTGCCTTCTTACATCATCATCTGCATTTTCCCAAATAATTCATACAATGTTCCACTCACGTAGTCCTTAAGACTGCGCCTCCACCACCGCTGAACGTCGTGATTGCGCCATTGACTTGGACTCGACAGCCGATCTTGACTTACGCACAGCCCCGTTTTGAGGGCGGCGGCGACAAGTAAGGATCTGTACTTAATCCGCCTACGCTTCCAGTAAATGGCTGGCACAATGCCAGACCATGCACAGGCCCTCAAGTAGGCACTGTGCGTGCATCTAGGCTCAAAAACGCTAGATTGCGAGTAGACAGGAATGGGGAGAGCAAAAGGACGAGAGCATAAGACAGCTATGATCTAACATCAACAACACGGAACTGGTGAAGCGCCCGCAACTCCCCAACACATTCACCCAACCGCGCGCTGACCTCTCGAGCATACTCCAACAGGGGCCGGATGTTTTCCGGGGTGAGAGCCAACCTAAAGTCCGACAAAGGCACGTTCGGCGCGCTACGTACCGTGGACGAGTGATTCGCATTGAGGATCGGCCGGAGGAGAGAGTAAGAGTCCGCCGAGGGCTGCACTTGTCGCTTGAGCTCCGGAGAATCCTGCAGCAAAAACGACACTTGAGAGGCGGTCTTGGTCGTGCCATGTGCTGTGGCAGGCCGCTTTCGTAAATTCCTACGTGATTGGCGTCGCCCCTTAACAGTAGCCTCCCTGGCCCCTGGCGAAAGGGGCGGTATGTGAACCTCCACGTCAGACGTACTGTCCATCCGGTCCCAATCCGAGTAATCTTCATCTTCTTCTGTGGTGCTGCTTGTGCCGGGCCGATTAGGGTACGCATGCTGAAGCTCGACACCTTTCCGGCCGCCGTTTTTAGACTTGGTGCTGGCTGGCGTGACCCCATTCGAATGACTCTGGCCGATACGAAAGATGGACGCAAGTGACGGCCGTCGAGGTGATTTCCGGTCATGGAGCGGGTTGTAGGGCGAGTTACCATGCTTTACCGACGCCGAGTTAATCGTGCCTTTCGCATCTGTACTCCTCCGTTTCCTGTGCTGCTTTCGCCCTTCGCCGGGTGCATCTGCGTCACTGGCAGACGATAGACTCGACGAGGATGGGGGCATATTTGTGGGCGCAGGGCTAGGCAAAGGCGGCTTATTCGTAAGTGAGCGAAGCATATCGCGAATACCATTTAGCCCAATCAAACCGACTCGTTGGAATCTGCGCTTTCCCTCCTTTGGGGCAGGGGAAATGGAGTCCGAAGTTAAGGAAGAATCGGTTCCTGCCTTCGTAACGGGTGATGGTGGAATGGAAGGCAAAGTCACCGCCGACGCTGTGGCATAAGTCGAAACGGGCTGCGAGGCAAAACGGAGACCTGAGGATGAATGGTGTTGATTGAACGCGGAAGGATCGGGGGTTGCAAGCATCTCTTTGAGCAGGATAAGCTGGCGGCCGGAAAGATCGTGGCGTCCTGTGGATGCCCGCCACTGGGTCGAGGGGCTGGCTTTCGGAGGAGACTTGACTGGTAAGTTTGTCAATATTGCTGGTGCTTGCTCATTCCCGGGGAGGGTGACGGCACGTTCGCGACTCTTACCAGGTTGCAACGTATCGCCAGTGATAGTAGGATCATCATCGCCTGCGTCTCCATTGGGTACCGGAGAAACTGAAGGACCTAGTTCCAAGAGCGACCCATCCTTGTCCTTCGACTCCCACTGCCTCCTAGTTCAACGAGAAGGTCCGCGCACTCCCACCAAAGTGCGTAGTGCCTTTCGACTCTATCCACGGCAGTAAATACTGGGAGAGACCGATCCGATGGGATCATGGGACCGCCAGACCGACCTAGATCATTCAAGAGCACGAGATGGACCTCTCGGAGCTGCTGCAACTCTGAATATTTAGCCGACGCATCAGAACCACTCCGGTCAAGGGTCCTCTTCACACTGCACGAAACCACTTACCTTCGACCTTGTTGGCAAATTCTCGCACCATGCCAAGATTGTTTTTCAGACCGGTCTGAGCCATCGAAATTCTGGGTGGGATCTTTAAGTCTCCCAGGCTGCTTCGTCGCAAGTGTCCAGTAGAAAAAGACGTGGATAGTAATGAAGGAGCGTTGCGGTCAAAATTCGATGAAGCTGAGGCGGCTACTTCCTGAAGTAAATGGCTTTGATGATGTTGGGTCCCTCGCCCGAGTGACAGGGACTGACCGGGCGAAGGCGGTGCACTTCCTTTGTTGCCTGGAAGGCGATTGCCATTGAAAGTTGGAACTGAGGGCGATGGAGGAGGCGTTGAAGGAGAAAGAAGATCTGAAGGGGGGGTGGGGTTGTTCCATCGATTATGTGGTGATTTTTCTGGTAACTTCGGTGGTGATGGAGGGCTAAGGGCTATGGGCGGGAGGGCAGACGATGAGGAAGAAGCCGAGGCCACCCCTGGAGGAAGGGGCGGCACCGGGGGGGAGCCTCTGAAGCAGAAACACTAGCAACGGGGCGACTCATGTTGACCTCGTCGGGATCTGAGGTCAGTGATAAACTCCGTTTATGCCCCTGTCTCTTAATATGGGCCGAGTTGGGGAGCCGCTTCTTGGTTGAGTCCAGGGATTGTCCACCATCGGAATCGCTCGCTCTGGCGTTCTCCTTGGACTTTGCCATAACAAAGGGATTTGAAGTGGAGCGACCGACGGAAGCTGCCCATCCCACCACAGCCTGGGACGTTGTCGCCTTGGATTGGGGTTGTAGAGAAAGAGGGCGACGTGGTGCAAGGTCGGACCCTCGTTTACTCAGAGCAGTACTACTCTGCCTTGGGGTGAGGTCTGAATCAAGCTTATGCTCGGCGGTCTTAGCGTGATTAGTGATGCGGGAAACTACACCCTTAGCCCTCGCTTTGCCTTTGTTCTTTTCAGATGGCTCTTCATCTTCCTCCATGAGGACCTGCTCCGTTGTTGTCGATCGCCTCCTGCCAAAGCGAGACGTTTTGCTATTTTCTCGTTGAAGGTCAGGGACTGGGGTGATTTTGGTGCCTGGACTGACCCGAAAGAGCCAATTGCGAGAGCTGGAGGGAGATGAAGGGGTAGCGGAGCGGGAGAATGAAGGTTCAGGGGTCTTGGGAGGAGCGTACGACGAGCTATATGTAGTCTCCATGGACGTATCAATGGAGATGTCCTTGCTAGCGGTGGATGAACGCCGAGAACGCCAACGCCTGACTGAGCCGAGACGAGACAGGAGTGGTGTCTTGGAAGGAGGTGAGGACGGTGGGGATATGGACGGAAACGTGGGTCCACTTGGGGATAAAACGGGGAGGTGCATAGTTGAGGGAGAAATCGGCCGTGGAGGGACAAGCGTAGGGGACGGAGCCTCTCCAGGACGATCCTCCTCTACCTCCTCGAAAAGCAATTGCTCAGCACCTTCCTCATCCAAGTACCCATATTCGGGTCGATGGAAATTCTGCGAGTGAGTTTCTGGGATCATCTCGAATACATGAGAGTCAACATCTTGAGGACGCGACTTTTTCCGTAAACGCCGACGGGGACGCTGAGGAGAAGTCGGAGGCGGCGAGATGAATGGCCTCGCAGAACCCTGACCAATGAGAGCAAGATGAGAAGGAACCGGGGAGGACATTTGCAAGGTAGAAAACGTAGATGCTGAGGGGGAAGTTGGTCGATGGGTGGGAGTGTTGGAGCGAGCTCTAATGAATGAAGCTGGAAGTTGCAAAGACGAAGAAGACTGTTGCCGAGAATCCCGATATGGCCCGAGGCGATTACTGGAGCTTGTGGACGCGACCGAAGGGCGCGGTTGTCATTATCCGTGGAGACAGGCTCGTCTTCGAAATCACGGTCGTACATCCCGTCATCGGGGGCTTCAGCCCATGATTTGTCAGATGGATTGGCGAGGGAAGATGCTGAAGCCGTGGCGAACTGGGTTTGTTTGCCTTTCCGGCGAGTGGTTACAGTTCGGTCCAGATCACGTCCTCCAGAAGGAGAAAATTCGTCATTCGCAAACATATGTGGTACAGTGGCTTCAGACCACGGCGGAAGATTGGGTGTGGGACGCGTGTCGTGTTCGTGAAGGGGGGGTGGTTTTGAAGGACCGGCTTCAGGGTCCTCCCAGGCCGCCGAGTTAATGCTGAATCTTGAGCGGGTCGTATTTTCTGAGGAATCATGAGGCATTATGTGGGTCGTGGAGCGTGAGATATTGGTGGTTTCCGGGTTGTCATAAGAGAGGTTGCGGTCAGTTCGTGTGGGGTCACTAATTTGGAACAAAAAATCATCATCCCAGTTCTCGCTGGGTTCTGGATGCATGGGAGGTGAGAAGCAGGGCTGAGCTCGAAAAAAGAAAGAGACTGACCGTTAGACATTGTGAACAAAGGCGCCACAATTGTGGTGCTGGCGCGTCAATCACGCTGGAACGAGAGCGATGGTTTGGCTGAGCAAAGTTGTATCAAACACACAAACCAGTTAACGGGGAATTAAGCCATGCATCCCCGACGCCTACCAAGGAGAGCCGAAATCAAAACAACACCTCGTTGCCACGAAAACACGCGGATATTTGTTGACAGTTGCAGAACTTGACCTCGGAAGTTGCCGCTTGTTGATTTGCTCTCACTCGTACTCTGAGGCCCGCCTGGGGTTTGAAATACAAGCACTTTTCTGGGCTGTTGGACCATCGGATCATATACTATGGTATATACGTGCACTGACGCCCACTGGGGTGTATGTCCTCCGGATGCTCGATTCTCAATCCCGTTCGAACCCGGTCCCCCAGACATGGTTCCTCATCTTCTCATACCCGTCGGGACCTGGGCTTCCTGACCTTGTCCAGCTTCAAGAAGCGAACAGGAGAATCAGCCACGCTTTTTTCAAATGTGTCTACCCATAGTACTAATAAGGCCCAGATTGTAGAATTTTATACCGCATTGACAGGCTGTCCCTGGACTCTACAGGGAAGGTTCGCAGGCTCAAGCTCAAGCTTGCTTGCCTTACTTGGAATTGTCGCATGTACAAGCCTAGGCTTGAAGGCACGTTCCTTCAAACGCCTATGACACTTCCGCTTGTACATGACGACAGAAGAACTTGAGGCTCGTGCCTCGTGCAAGTCTTGGATGCAAGGCGATGGGTCTACATGATGCTCAGAACGGAGGCCCAGAGACATATTGACATTAAGAATTAGCAATAGCGCGCCATGGAGACATTGTAGTGTACCGGGCATCGTTATACCTGGATCAAGGAAGGAAGTATTATCGGTGGAATCCCAATAAGACGGACGAACCGCAAGAGTCAGAAAACCGCAGCTCCGATGAGCCCAAGGAACAGGAATGTACTTTGCGTGTCGCCCTACTGTATTTCAGCTCGAGCCACAGGGTTTGGACACCTTACATTGCAATCGAGACCTGTGCAGTGGCCACCTGACCGTCAACTCGTCGCTCATACGCACTGATTGAGGAAGTGACTGCTGAGAGTGATATCGAAATCTGGTTAAGATGTAAGGCGTAAAAGGCATAAGGAACAGCACCCAAAGCCAGAGTGTGATGACTACTGACACTGGGACCGCGCGAAACATGTTCTTCTCCGGGATTCCAGAGAATCCTTTCCCAGTCTGCTCAAACTTGCCAAATAATAGAACCCATGGTCTATCAGGACTCTTATGAGCTCTAGGATAGGTGGTATTCTGGTTCACTGATTTTGGGGGCAACATACTAGTAAGGCCTACCTCAAACCTTGTAAAAAAGTAACTGAACCACCTGTGGTCATGAAAAGCAGAACCACTTGAATTCTGATCCACTTTCAACTTGAGAAATAGCACAAAGGAGGTTTGAGAGCCCAGCGTTCATTGTCGTTGTCGCGGCCAATTCCGAGCCGTGGAATGTTTCCTTTTATGGTAATATATGCTCACTGATCCAGTCCCGGATTTTGGGAGGCACCCGGATAGGGCCTCGCCTGGCTCATAGGGATTCTGATCTATTCCCCATGTTTCCAGAACTTAAATGTTGTATCTACAGGCTTACGGACCCCTCAACATTGCTGACGTTGAGTTGCGGCACCAAATTTCCGGTTTTTGCATCCATATTGCACACCGCCACACGCGATTATAGATTCATTTTCAAGATAACATGTGCCCAGACTGATGACGTTGCTACTCGCGATAAGGGACTCGATATATCTTTTCCAAATCATCGAGGTTAGCCGGCATGGTGAGGGCAGAGTACAATTAGAACACCAGCAGCTTGTTCACAGGTGAAAGAGTGATAAAATAATACCGATACCGGGATGAAGTAGCATCAGACACAAGCACGCCCATGGCGATGGTCTTTCGAATTCCCGAGCCGTAACCGCCTTGCGAATGACATCTTTGCCATGCAATGATTGTCTCGAGTTGCACTGTGCAAGGGATTTTCATTCAACCTGACTTTGCTCACAGGCCCTCTTGACATTTCGAATACTGTAACATGGCGTTAATCAGGGTGAAAAGAAGGTATAGAGTTTGTCTAAGGAGGCTCCTAGCAAGAGAGGGGACAGTGCACAGCATTGTAGCCCGATGTCAGGGGAGGCCACCCACACAAAGTCACGAATGTCCTAGTCTTCTCTCCATCTCGAGCTCGTGAACTATCCTATCAGCTTTTTTGTCATCCTCGAGAAAAAGGTTCAGGCACCAGTCGCAGCAAGACTGGTCACGAGTCTACGACAAGCCATTCCTCCAAGTTATAATATAACCAAACCCCCCTGCCAACTGATTTGCTTGCATGAGCATTGCATATCTTCGTGTGGATGGGCAAGAACCCGAGATTGTGGGATGAGGACAGTGAACAATGTAAAAAGAAGGCAGAGGCTACAGATATCGGATGGCAGACCGAGGAGTAGCAATGGTGCAGCGTGTCTGTACTAGTTCTACAAACGAGGGATTCATGATGAAGTCGCCGCGAACAGGCGTGCCCAGCACATTTTGGAATATTGGAATTGGAGGCAACCCGCCGATTTCAAAACATAACTTTGCACCGGGCAAGTCGTCCACAAATCCTGCCACCAAGCACGGAAACTGGGTCGGTGTCATCTCCAACGACGCGCGACCAAAGTATCAGCGTACCATCCACCACTCGGGATTTGCCGTAACACCAATCAGACCTCGGGTTGTGGATCTCACCGGACTTTCCTCTCCTCCTACTTCTTCATCTCCCTTCCCTCTTCTATCTTCTACAGAGTACTTGCCGCAGGCAATTCTCTCCCCCTCCTCCCTGTGGTAGTGTTTATGGAACGCCCATTGGGACCACGCGTTCGGCCTCCAGGGGATCGCAACAGGGCCTTCGAGTCCATCTTTGGCAGGCCTAGCGCCGTCCATCACCTTCCCCAAGCACAGAATCACGCTTACCTCCAAGGCCCAGGTCCACACCCCAATGCACCATTACCCCCCGGTTTCTCCCATTTCCATCAACCTCAATACCCACAACAATATCTACCACTAACACGCCCACCACACACACGAGCCTCCTCACTACCCGTATCCTCCTCCACAACAGAATCCATACCCACAATACTACCAACCTTCTCCCCAAAATGTGCATGATCAATTCCCCCCCCAACTTGATTACAGAGATAGTCCGCAACCATATATCCCTCCGGCCAATACACCATACGGGGCTAGCAACTATCCTTCCTCCTCCACTCCTGTTCCTTCTGTTCGCCACTCTTCACATTCTTCGCTGCATACTCGTCCCCCTGGGACTATTCTCCCATTGCCTTCTGACACTCCTGACCCTGCCTATGCCCCGGCCGGGATAACACGCGCCAATGTGTATCCAGCCCAAGGGTATCAAGGCAACCCCCAGCTTTCCCGATCACACGATCTCCCTCCCGGTGCTGCACCTCCCCATGCCTTTAACGGCCGCCCCACATCGCTTGAGAACTCAGACTCGCGTCGGGTCGTATCCATGAATATGTTAAATTCGTCTCACGATGAATTGCCTTATCTACCGCCTGTTGAGACTAATAGCTCTCTCGGTATGGATGATTTGTTTGACGAACCTTCTCGTGAGCTCCATTATGATACACCTTCTCACCCCTTTCTATGGCTCTCTTAACGCTGGAACATCTTAGGGCCTGGAGGAAGGCGGTACCGAAATCGGGCCTCTGTTGATTCAGACGTGACATCTATAGCAGAATCATTGCGATTTTCCCCGCAAATTAGAGCTGATCCACAATCTTCTCTGCAGCCTCGCTTCAGTCAAGATTCCAGGGCCACCTCAAATGACTTAGGAGAGACTAGCGACTTGGTTCATAGCCGTCATTCTCACGAGTCCTCCCTGACACCGCCGAACATAATTCCTAATGGCGTTGACCGGTCACTCCGTCACCGACAATCCGCCGGTGGGCTAACGCGCCCTCTCTCGGTCCCTACTGTTCCATCCCAGGAAGTGCGTGTCCCCGGCCGTCTTGTTTCCCTCCGCAACAAGGCAATGCCCCCTGTCCCACGTGCGCACGTCGAGCCACGTCGATCTGCGATTGTATACGCTGCACTTCTCTCTCGCGTCGCAGAGGCATTCCGCGACCGCATCGCCCTTGCTGAACGAGTGAAAGATGGCCTTACCTATAAGGATGCGTTCGATGGGCGAGACGCTGTTACCAAAATTGCTGAGATCATCAAGACTACAGACCGGAACCTTGCACTTCTTCTGGGTCGCGCATTGGATGCCCAGAAGTTCTTCCACGATGTCACATATGACCACCGATTGCGGGATAGCGCTAACGAGCTCTTCCAATTTCGCACTGCCCTACCTAGTCCCTTTATGAACGCTGACGAGGCTGATGCTCAGAACGTGCATCACGATGGTGGGAGTGCCGAGGGAAATGGGGATACACACAATGGATTCGATCATCCGTCTCTTAGTCCAGTCTCGACCCGCGAGCGAGGAAAATCACTTTCGTCCTCTACGGGGAATTCGGAGCAGACGCATGCCTCGTCAAGTCTCCTCTCGCCATCATCCATCACGACTGTTTCATCTGGCCCACTTCTGTTGAACGATTCTGCATCGCCAGTTGAGATGGAAGGTAGTACAGGGACGACCGCGACACTCCAGCGGTTCGATTCGGTGAAATACGATGATGTGGATGAAGTGCCGTTGCCATCTGGGGTGTTCACTCTATTGACGGATTGTTATTCACCAACGTGCACAAAGGATCGGCTATGTTATAGCATTGCGTGCCCGCGCAGACTTGAGCAACAGGCTAGGCTCAATCTCCAGCCACAACCAGGTCTCAAGCGTACCCTTAGTCGCGAGAGTCTGGGCGATTTGGTGGTGCGTGATTGCATGGTCCTCGCTTTTCAAGGTGCTTCATTACCAACAGATCTGCAATCGGTTTATAGGAACCTGGGACGCTGTGGATACATAGCGTGTCGCAAGAAGTAGCAGACAGTATTTCCGATCTGGAGAAAAAGCGACAGGAGGCTATCAACGAAGTTATGTACACCGAACGTGACTTCGTGCGGGACATGGAGTATCTTCGAGACGTGAGAAAATATTTCTATTATTCCATTCACACATCCCGAGTCATGCGTGTTTCTTTCTAGCAATGGATCAAACCACTTTCGATCCGTGATATCATTCCAGAATCTCGACGAATGGACTTCGTCACCCAGGTTTTCTGGAACGTGCATGAAATCATTGCTGTCAACACTAAACTACGGGATGCCCTTACAAAGCGACAAAAACAGCGCGTAATAGTGGATTCTATTGGGGACGTTCTCCTCGAAACCGTCCCATTCTTTGAACCTTTTGTCAAATACGGCAGTCACCAACTCTACGGTAAATACGAATTTGAAAAAGAGAAAAACTCGAATCCCACGTTCTCGCATTTCGTGGACGAAGTGGAGCGACTTCCGGAGTCACGGAAACTCGAGCTCAACGGCTATCTGACAAAGCCGACCACCCGTCTCGCACGGTACCCTCTCTTGCTCGAGGTCTGCCTCAAATATACTCCTGACGATCATCCCGACAAACTCGCCTTGCCTAAGGCGATCAAGATCGTCCGCGAGTTCTTGAGTAGGGTGAATATTGAGAGTGGGAAGACGGAGAATCGGTTCAATCTCCTCCAGTTGGATCAACAACTCGTGTTCCGCCCTGGGGAGGCAGAGGTGGGGTGCCATCGTCCACCAGTCATTCGACTTGGTAGCGGTGGAGAACAGTGCTAACCTGTTTGTTCTGTTCCAGGACTTGCGCCTAAGAGATGAAAATCGAGAGTTGATTTACAAGGGGCCTCTGAAACGAAGCCAGAGTGATAATTCAGACATCGAACTGTTCCTCTTTGATCATGCCTTACTGGTAGTCAAATCCAAGACCAAGCACGAGCAATACAAGGTGCTTCGAAAGGTGCCTTTCTTTTATCATTAATACAATGGGTCCGTGTCTCTAATGAAAGAATCCTATTCAGCCCATACCTTTGGAGCTGTTGCTCATCTCGCCCACGGCTGAGGATCCGTCATTGACGCGCGGCACGGCAAATCGACCGAAGCCCGGCCTAATAACGAAACAGAATGCAAACAGCCGTCCACCACCCGGGATGCATCCACTGGCCCCTATCCCATCCACCAAACCCGATCCCAAAGGTGGTTTCCCAATTACATTCATCCATCTTGGTCGCAAGGGATACACCCTTACCCTGTGGGCGAATACGTATATTAGTCGAAAAAAATGGATAGATAGTATCGTCAAGCAACAGGAGGTCCTTCGCGAGCGGAGCTCAATCTTTGAACCGTGGACCATCACCTCTGGTTTCTTCACTGGACTCAATCGCGTTAACTGTGCTGCTCCCCTTAGTTCGCGATTTTTAATGCAGATTGTCGAACTATCGCTGAGCTTTTGATGTACAGATCACGGTCGACGGATAGTTTATGGACCGATGATGGTGTTTATTTCTCCGATTTACGGGATTTGGCGCGAGAACCAGTCAAAATGCTTGCACTGATGGACGTCACACAAGTTGATGTACTGGAAGAACATCAGCTTCTTATCGTGCTCTCCGGTAATCACTCATGCCTTACTCTGCTTTCAATTGTATCGCAACTCATCCCCCTTGATTGATCTCTACAGAACGAGCTGTCATAACCTTCCCTCTGGAGGCTCTTGACGCCAGGGATCCATCCGCCGGGCTCAAGCTAGCAAAGCGTGTATCATCGCATACGTCGTTCTTCAAAGCAGGGATGTGTTTGGGTCGCATGCTGGTGTGTGTCGTCAAAGCCAGCGCCCTATCTACGACTATCAAGACGCTCGAGCCGATCGATCAGCAACGCCAAGAACGCAATAAACCGACGTTTAAAAAGCGGCTGCAAGGCGGGAATGATACTCTTCGCGTCTTCAAGGCAAGCTTGGGCTTGTTCTTTCTTTGACTATTGAGTGCATGCACCAACCATCTTTGTTTGACGCGGTGCAGGAATTTTACATCCCCGTGGAGTCAAGTTCCATCCACTTCATGCGCACCAAACTCTGCGTCGGCTGCACAAAGGGTTTCGAGATTGTCGACTTGGAGACGTTGGACGCTCAAGGCTTGTTGGATCCCAACGACACCTCGCTCGACTTTTTACAAAAGCGGGAGGGTGTACGTCCTATGGCGATATACCGAGTGGACAGCGAATTCCTTCTGTGCTACGAAGGTGTCTACCGTGACTCTTCTAGTATCGCCGCACTCGGCAGGCTAACTCGCTTTCTGTTAGATTTTGCCTTTTATATCAACAAGAACGGATGGCGTTCACGGCCCAATTGGATCATCCATTGGGAGGGGACACCTACATCATTTGGTACGCGCAGAACTTGTCCTTCTAGTCTAGAAAATGAACAAGGGGCCATCTCTCCACAGCTCTGCATTATCCTTATGTTCTTGCTTTCGAGCCCACCTTCATTGAAATTCGACACATCCACACTGGGCTGATGGCCCAAGTCATTCCGGGCACGAATTTGTCATGTCTTTTCGCGGATACTCCACCCTCAACCAATACTGCCGCAGTCCGATATCACAATCATCGACCGTATGGTGGTGGTCCTTCGATCTCACGACCACCGATGTTGTACAATAATACCTATGCTCTGCAGCCACAGGCCCCGTTCTACAGGCGAGATCCTTACCTGCGAGACGAAATAATTCTGACGATGGACGACCGGGTGGTGGGTCTGCGGTTGGCGAACACGCCTCTACCGTCCGTCAGTGATGCAGCGTCATCAACTGCTGTTTCATTTACGTCCTATGCATCGACCACTACGGTGAGATGACCGGACGCTGGATTTTATCGATATCTGGGCCAAAGTTCTGTTTCTGCGATGTTTTGTATTGTTTATTCTCACTCTTTCCATCTTCTTGTGGGTCGGGGTGGTTGTTACATCTTTGTTTACGAATGGATTTCCTGTCTCCGCGCCCTGCGCTGTATCATTCGAACATGTACAGTAGTTGTTGATGGCAGGCGGAGATACGAATAAAATCCGATCATCACTTTTTTGGTTGCCACCTCTTATTCAGGCCTCTCACTCTCCTTTCCTCCTCAGCCCCTCTCTTCTCACGCTTCTTTAGCGTCCGCACTCACTTATTATTCCCACTGCCTCGAATCGACGAGAGCGATGAAGTTTTCCTTGACCGCCACCGCGGTTGCCGTTTCCCTTTCGTCCCTGGTCTTCGCTCATGATCATTTCTTGGACTCAAATAAGCGTCACGCTGCGTACAGAGCCCGCCAGGTTTGTTCACTAAGAATATAGGCGCTGAGGGTATTGAAGCTGTGTTCTGCCTAGAATCTTGCTGTCAGTGGCGCTAAGAGCACCTCGACCAGTACTTCCTCATCTTCTTCCACTCCCACTGCCACTAGTACTTCGTCAACTTTGTCGGCCTCCTCTACTCCGGCTCCGTCGACCGCGACTCTTGACGGCAATGCCATTCCACCGCTGGAACAGATCACGTCAGGGATGCCCATCCAGGGGACCGTAAATATGTTCACTAGTTTTGCTGCCGGAGCTTCACCGCCCGTCTCTGGCGCCCCTCCGTTGCCCACCAGTAATAACTCTTTTTTACGCTCTCTTCACCCTCGTTTTGACGTTTATTCGTTCTCTAGTTTCTATTGTGACTTCCAACTACCCAGCCCTTGATATTATCCCGCCGACGAACTCATCTCTTGTCCAAGGGTGGTTGGCCAAAATTGCTGCAGCGAACATCCCCAATATACCCAAGACTACAGATGGATCGTGTGCAAGTGATCCACAGCTCGTCGCTAATGCCTCGGCCTCGGGATCTTGCTGGTGGACATGCGGTGGATGCTTACGGGATACTGACATTTCCGTTTGTCCTGACAAGGGACTTGGGGCGTTAGTTATGACGATGGTCCGAGTCCATATACCCCCCATCTCATCAATTACCTGAACCAAAACCAGCTCAAGGCTACTTTCTTCGTCGTATGTTTTTTTCCTTCTCTCCACTCGCCTTTGTTCTTGCGGCGAGATTTTCATGACGTCGCCTTTATCCAGGTTGGATCTCGTGTCATCTCGCGTCCTGATATGTTGCAGACTGAGTACATGCTTGGCCACGAGGTTCGTCGCTTCGATGGGCTGGATGTAACCTGTTCTAATGTTGGTTTGATATTCTGCAGCTTAGCGTGCACACTTGGAGCCACCCCCCACTCAGTCCGTATTCTTGATGGAATCTTATTCTTGACCCTTCCCGACTCACAGTTTCTCACAGCGTCTTTGACCAACGAGCAGATCGTTGCTGAATTGGCTTGGACGATGAAATCTATTAAAGATGTCACTGGAGTAACCCCGAATACCTTCCGTCCTCCATATGGTGACCTTGATGACCGCGTGCGTGCCATCGCTGCTGCCATGGGTCTTAGACCCATTCAATGGTATCACTTATTCATACTGGTTACCGCGTTTTTTGAGCTGACCATATTACTAATATTAGGACGAACGTTGGGTCTACTGAGTTCGATACCGACGGTAAGTTGGTGCCCTGAACCCTATCTAAATGATCCTAATATGCGTGTGGATTTAGACTGGAAAATCCCTGGTGGAACTGCGACCGGCCTTTCGTCTTACGCCGCCTTCCAAAACATCCTGAGTCTGCAGTCCAATCTGAGCACCGGTTTCATCGTTCTCGAGCACGACCTGTACCAGCAGACCGTTGACATGGCCATCGGGTACTTCCTTCCTCTGGCGTTCAATGAATCCCTCAAGGTTTGTATCCGTTTTGCTTTTTGATTGGGTTTTTTGTCCGGCACTTACTATGTACGATCTAGCTCGAGGCTATCAACGTCTGTCTCGGTAACCCGTTGGCTGACTCATACATCGAGACCGCTTCGAATGTAACGGTCACCGTTAGTGGATCACACACTATTACGGTGAGCCGCGCGACATCGACGTCCACCGCGACACAAGGTGGCCAGGGTGGGCCCAAAAGCTCGGCATCTCTCAACACTCCTTCTCGTGGGATGTTCGTGTCCCTCGGTTTAATAGTTGTAGGGGCCGTGTTCTTGGGTTAATTGGTATCTAACGAAAGGACAATCAATATGAGTGATATTTGCGGTATCATAGCTAGCCGGCTAGCCCCATTCATGGACGGCCCTACACATGCATCCTTCTCTTTACATTTTCATTATATAGATACGACGTCGTTTTATTACTGTTTCTTTGCAATCCGTCGAATTGATTAGGATTTGCTTGATGCCATGTCCAGAATGCCTCAGAACTGAGAACGGATGGGGAGGGGAACTGTTGGATGCCCAAAATCGGGAGATCGCGAAAGCCGTGAAATACTGTATACGTAGGCTGGGGGAGGTGGAAAAAAAAAAGAACCTCCTCACAGCATGGCACTCACGCCGCACCATTCTGTGTCTGCAGCCGGACCACTCCTATGGCAACCCCCTTTCACACCACAGTTAGCGGAAGTCCCATTATCTGCCGTACCTGGCGAGAATATGGAAAATGTCCGACTGCCCACCGTTCTCGACGACTTCGAATTCACTCATGTTGCAAAGTCAGCAGGAGCCCGAGACACCACGGTATACGGTATTTTTCTAATTCTGAGATCTAGGACTAGACACGGAAATGGAACGGGCAGTTAGACGCAAAGCGTAGCATGTGCATAATCCCACCCTCCCTATTTTTTTTTCCTGTAGCGAGCTATGCAGCCCACTTTTGTTTTGTCACAAGCATTGAGGTTGAGTCATGGTACTTGCCGCTCACATTAATTGGTTGTTAACGCCGGTCCCGTTCAAACTCTGCAAGATACATTACTATATATACCAAACATGCAATATTTCCGTAAATTAATTACAAAGTGTTACGGTACCTCAAATCCCCCCAAAACGCCATTTCGGGAGGCGTTAACCTTGATATTTGTTTTTACCATATGTGAAGTGGAAAGTCAGGTACGGAAAACCAGAACGAGATAAAACGCCACCCGATGCACAAGGCATATTACGATCAGAACACCCACGTAGAGGGCGGCGAAAAGTGGGGAATAGCAAGGGACTGGGCATACGAGATATATTAGTAATCGACCGGTGAGTAAAGAAGGTGGCGGCCAACCTGGAGAACATCACCCCCCGTTAAAGCACACTGACCCTTGGAAATCAGCGAGCTCGGAACGCTACAGTGACAGGATCCGTCCGCTATATGAGTGCAAGTGAAGGTTTCGCCTACAAAGTCGTTCTGCACGAGCAAGCTGAATACAAACGTCTACTCTTTCCCGTTGTTAGGGCAGTCAAGCAAGAAAAGAAAAAAAGAAAACATCCTAGTACGTACCTGATAGTCGATCCAGTGAGCCCAGTAGTACCAGAATCGCGGCAAACTGGGGGCCCGTACTAGGAAACCCTCCACACACTTGAAAAAAAAAAAATAACTGAGATAGTCCCGCCGTCGATCCTTGCTTTCAGTCACGCACCATCCAGAATCCTATCAGGAACCCCACGCCAGCTAATGCGCCGACAAAATCAGGTATTATAGCCGCCACTAAAAGGGCCTTTGGAGATAAATAAAAAATGGTCGGAAGGTGGTAATGCCGCCGTTCCAATGAGGCAAAGAACGCACCTGGGCCTCCGCAGCGTACATGCCGAGAAAGACGTAGACTACGAAACGACAAAACGCGAATCCATTGGATTTGAGTCCAACCGCCCAGTAACTACCCACGCAGCACCATGTTTACAATGGACAGGACAAGCGCCAAAGAGAATCACGTACCCGATACTGGAGTAGACCACGGAGCAACCAAATAAATACGGTATGAAGACTGCGCTGTTCGCAATTGTATATGCGCCAGCACCGTACAATCCATTATTACGCCTTGTTGTGGAAAATGCTGGTGAGACTCGAAAGCAGACACGTGCAAACAGGACCACCTACTCTCGTATAAGCACTGGTCGTTCCTCCAAATAAAGAGGTACGGCGGCAACGCTGGGAAAGTAAATATGGGGCAGGTTACAGTGACTACCTGATAACGGATCTTACCTTACTGCACTGAAAACAGCGATGGAAAAGAAATGGACCTAATACAAAATAGTTAATTCTTGGTGGTCCAGACATCGGTGCGAAATGACGAACTGACCGATACGCGATCATTGACCCTGGCATCCGTCTTTTCCAGATGTAACCAAATTGTCGCCAGGAGTACACTCATAAGCCCTTTCCCGTTCCAAAATATTTCAACCAATAGAAATCGGTACTGGGGAGCCATCACACACGTACCAAAAATGAAAAATCGGAGCCCAGCGAGCATGATGTTGCGGCGAATGATCAATGCGGTGCGTTTGAAAAGGATCCAAACCCTCCTCAACTCGCGAATGACCCGATAACTCCAGGACTTCTGAACCCGGAGCCGCACTGGCTCAAAGGCTAGCTTAAAGCCCCCAATTGGCATACCTGGGCTGGCGGGCGCCACCGGCGTACTGTTACGCAGATCGAATTCAGAGTCTGAGGGGGTGAGACTCGAGGTATGTGCGATCCACGCCTTCGCGAGGTGTTGCACGCGTTCGTGATCCGGGACACCAGTCTCTGCTGCTACATCGAAGTCGGTATTGATGATATTTATTACGTGGTCAGCAGGGTTCATATGCGGAGGGCATGGATATCCCATCTTTGCAAAGTACGACACGACACCGTCTTTTGGGGCAATAATTCAGGTCCAGAATCATCTAAGGCCCCGAAGAACAGCAGGCCACTGATATAGACGTACTGATGGGACCCTGATACACGCAGTGGCCACCAGCCAAAAAGAGGACGTGGTCGAACAGACTGAACGTTTCGAAATTCGGCTGATGTATGCTCGCAAGAACGACCGTGTTGGTCTCCTGGGCCAGCCGCTTAACTGTACGGCACGAGACTCAGAGATCAGCCAACGGGACTGGGACGTTTGAAAATACGATCTCAATCACTCACTCGCACTGGCAACTTCATAACCAGTTCTACTGTCAAGACCACTTGTAGGCTCGTCACATAGGAGAATTCGAGGCTGGGTGACGACCGATGATGCGATGGTAACACGCCGTTTCTGACCTCCGGAAATTCCTCGTTGGAAGTGGGTTCCGATGCGATTTTTTCGAACGTCGGTAAGGCCCAGAGAACGCAACGTCTTCCTCACCATTCCATCTATCACGTTTGTTGGTGTGTCGTGAGGCAAGCTGCCGAAGAAGGTAACGTTATGAGTGCGACATAATATAACTGAATGCTCACGAAAGGAGAGCCGAATATCGAATATTATCCTTGACCGTGAGGAAGCCATGGAGAGCATCGTCCTGAGCAACATAGGAGCCGAGGTCCCTCATGTTAAAGTGTTGGCCGTCAAATGTGATCTAAGAGAACACGGTCAGCAACCCCGGGGGATAGAACTAGGCCACAATAAACACACCAAAGCGCCGGGATCACTGGACAATACTCTCTGGCTAACAACATCCAGAAAAGACGTTTTCCCAGCACCTGACGGGCCCATGACTACACACAGGGTGCCCAGTTGAACTTTTCAATGACGCGAGGGTCAAGACTCGGATGAACACGCACTGGCTAAAACTTCCCCGGATCTGACTGAGCCAGACTGGGAGTGGAGAATTACTTTGTCACTCTTGGGAGCGTGTAAACAGAGGTTTTTCCATTCCAAGACATGATCACTCGGAGTGGTGGCCTATCAAAACATCCATTAACCATGCATGCTTGCGAGTTATCGGAAACGCGGGAAACCTGGGAGGGAAGTGGGGAGACCCACCTCAAGATCAATGTCTCTCTCAGTCGCCATAATTCAATTGCACTGAGGGCCACACAATGGAGGAAAAGGTGAAGGTGAAGAATGGGGGAGCGGAACCCATCCTTGGCGCAAGGTCCAGATGATATACAATTCGGACGACATAGCACTAATCGAATCGATAGGGGATTTTCAATTTTACATGATTTCGCTTCATGTGCAATGTTTACGACGGTGCGTGATTGTCATGACAATGCCGGCTCCCATCTTGGGACTAACGGACGAGTAAAAGCCTCTTGTACACACTCACCGATGCTAGCAATGTCATTTTCTGTGAGAATTTTGGGATGAAGAGGGTCTACACCACATAAAGGGGGGTTCATCGGCAGCGTGCGTGGGACTCCAAGAAAATCCTTTGGAAGCTCGCGTATTACAAAACGAAGATTCCCTATCGATTTGATGGCTGTAAACGGAATGTGAACACACCCTTCATAGATCCCGCAACATAGTAGTACTCAGTCACATACTACGTCAGGCGTCACAGACGGGGTGTTAGTCGATCCTTCCGCAACCGGATGCAAATACTGTTGCTACGATGCGACTCAACGCCAAGACCCTTGGTGGCCCAAAACCTCGAAAAAATCAAATTGCGAATTTGGTCCTGGACAGTTGGACAAATTTTCATTAGACTGTTCCTGTTTCAAGAGTAGTCATCATGATGAGGTCATGATGGGGTACTTATTATTAGCCCAACTTCACCAGGACCTAGTGA
Source organism: Hydnum rufescens UP504 (assembly GCA_014904985.1). Classification (NCBI taxonomy): domain Eukaryota; kingdom Fungi; phylum Basidiomycota; class Agaricomycetes; order Cantharellales; family Hydnaceae; genus Hydnum; species Hydnum rufescens. The sequence goes on from MU128920.1 coordinate 87,700, forward strand.
TGCCGCGACTCGACTTCGGCGACTTCAAGCGGCTTCGTACAAGTTCCAAGTCACAGTCGAGTCGCAAGTTGCGACTTGAACTGCTGGCACTTCCCATATGTGCATATATAATGATATTCACTACTCATCGTCAACTAGACTGGCCTTTTCCACCAAATCATCGCAATTGACGTCCCCACACCGCAAAATACTGTTCAGTGTTGATTGATGAGAAGCCTGCTCCATCTGCATTTCTGTGAGGTCTGTTGCCCAGCCATCTGTGAAGTTCAGGCAATTCTTTTTTCAACATAAGCTTTAATGTCTGAAGGGCCTCCATAGTTTTGGGTTTGAGACGAATGTCCCGCTTTGTTATTGTCTTGGAACTTGAAGAAAGAAATGAAGATGCGAGGATCTTGGTTTAGAAATTTGGGACTGTCAAGACAATGACTATTATGAGCAGTCTCTTGATGATTTACAAATTACTGTACAATGTCTATAGAGCTGGCTTGTTTTGGCTTCTATCTTGTATGTATGGAAGTTGTACTTCTTTCTCTTTCAAGGCTCTGGCAACATGTTTATCAATCTATATTACAGGTACTTTCAGCAGTATTGCACATGGAATTCTAACATACAGTAAGAGTAGTATACAGTTAATGACAATATAAATGTTATTCGCGCAGACCAATTGCATGCGGCTGTAAAGGAGAGGCAATGCAGAGCGTGACAACGACGACGACGACGACTCATCGCGACCACCGCTTCTTGGAAACAGGGCATCACGTGCTTTTGGATATATCCGGTTGCGGAAGGATACCGACCCCCTCATAGACCAAAGTAACGGGCGTTGCCGGTACTTTCGCTGCTCTATGAATCCTGGACGTCAGTTGTTGTCCACTCCATCTCGCCGCTACGCAACTGTGGCACCAAAAAGGCCCGCAAAGCGACCCCCAATAGATCCAAATCGCGTCTTTACCCCTCGAAAAACTCAACTGCGTGAAGAATACGCACGGATACTCGCATCTAACGCTCTCGTTCTCCTACTGAGACACTCTAATTTGCCCCAATCTGGACTCGATAAAATACGGAAAGATTTGTCTGCCCTCACGATCAAGAAATCTCCTTCACTGCTCTCCCCATCTCCCTCGACACTATTACCACCCCCATCTGCGCCGAAATTCACTGTGATAAGGCCGGGTGTCTTCACAGCTTCCCTTGCCTCACGATATGATCAAGCGACCGTAGAATCTGCGCGGTGCATTTTTGGCGGGCCGTTTGCACTAGTGACATCAAAGACGTTCGATCCGCCCCAACTCTCCCAAATTGTCCGTCTCATTGACCGCGCAATTCCTCCAAAGCCCGCGGGGACGCCTGGACCCACCCAAAAATCTCTCTCCCCAGATGATCTCGAGGACGAGCGACCGAAGGAGAAGGCCCCGCCATCCATACAACTCGCTGGCGCGTTTGTCGAGGGTAGGTTCGTTCTCGTCGAAGGGATAAAAGAAATAGGAAGACTTCCGACGCTGGAGACGCTTCATGCTCAAATCGTGGGATTGCTAAGCGCCCCCGGGTCCAAGCTAGCGCAGGTGCTTTCTATTGCGTCAGGTGGAGATGTATTGCGGACGTTACAAGGCTTTGAGAAGGGGCTCCAAGAGAGTCAAAAGTCACAATGGTACGCGCTCCAAAATGTCTTCATCACAAGGATCTTAACATTGATAACCCCTGCAGAGGCAGTGGACCCCATATATTCCTAACTAGTTCGACTCAATTAGACCTGTTGCTCACATACACAGGGCCTCGACTACGAGATAATATGTGTATTCGATTACTAGAACAGAATCACGCTACAGCTGGCGCATCCTCCATGAGCGAATTGAGGGCGTAAACAACCCGCCCAATGGCATCCTCTATCAGAGGCCGTTGGGAACTTCATAGAAATATCGCTGACGAATGATGGAGGGTAAGCTAAGAGACGTTCTAACAGCTATTTCCTTGGCTCTCGTGGACAGTGGGCTGATTGATGAAGGGAGGAAGGATGATGTAGCGTCCTTGTGAGCATTCCTACGTCCTGTGGCGGTGGGCAGATAGGATTAGCGTGTCTGGTCGGCGAAGTTAGCGCCTCAGAATATAGGTTATATTTGATGTCAGTTAGTGTTGCGCTCAGCACTACAGACCCTCCCACGCTGCATCGCGCAAGGTATCGTGCTAATGCCAATCGCACGACTTGAAGTTGTCGTAGCGCATTATTCGTATCCTGTGCTTCCCCCGAATCTTGATCTCCCCCCTCTCATAATCAGCTCCAATGCCCCAAGATAATCCGCACCGGAGCCTTGTTCTGCGTGGATGTGGACCTCTTCAAGGTGACGCAGTAGTTCGTATGCCTCTTCGACTGTGATAAGCATCTCGTCATCTGTGATGGGGTAACCGCTCGGTCAGACAGTGCGCCTATGTCGCAGCGATACAACTTGAAAACCCCAGCATAGTAAGATGGAAGACAGACCATCGAGCATTCCCCCTGCGTCGAGCAAAACCACACCCCACCAGAACTTTGGGACAATACCCGCGCTTAGCATGACCACAAGGTACTTGAGTGAGTCCCTCCTTTCACCCCTAGAGAACATATTGTGGAACTCCGCATAGCGTGATATGAACTGGAGCCGGGATGTAAATATATCCCCGCTTTGACGCTGTTGAAGCTCGATGGTGCCGGTAGGTGAAGGAAGGAATTCAGAGGGGATGCTAGCTACTTGGGCACGGAATTCGTTCGCGCCTATTGGACGTGATTAGTTCTACATCAGTTGGCGGAGGACGGCAGACCGAAGGGTCCAAGATTTTTCGTGCCTTTAGTTATGTAGACGTGAAGGAGTAAGTCGGCTATCTGGCCAACGCCTCGTCCATCCCGGGCAAGCACGGAATATTGCACTGCTTTCCCATAAAGACCTCTCCGCATTAAGGAGTGGGATATAGACTGCGCATCATGAACATGATCAGCCAAAGGAAAATAAATTCGGAGAAAGTAATAACGCTGACCCTGCAAACAGATAATAGAACATCCTCGAGACCATAATCCTTGCACACAGTAATTATCTTCAGTATTTTGGCCTCCCACTTCTTCCACGCTTCTATTTCGGGATCAAGCTCTTTCATATCCATAGTCATGGATGTATCAGCTCCGTTGCTTGGCAGCTGCCTGATAGGGGTAGTTGGTTCCACGTTCGATTTGTCTTCATTTTCTTTGGCCTTGATATATGGTGCAGCGACGTCGATTGGGACACGCTTGATGATCTCGGCTACAAGCGATCGGCCCTCCGCACCACACGCCCCGAGATATTCCAGCGTGATCTGCCAGAGAGACGGATCCGAATACAAATATTCGGCATATTCGACAAGAAGTGATGTCGCAATGACGGTTCACTGTAGTGTAAAAGATAGTCATAGTCAGTCTTGACTCGGGGTACTGCAAGTATCTATTCACCCGGCATCCTTTGGTCCAATGGCTTCGAGTTCGCCGAGTCTGTCGAGCATGTCGACAATGTGCACCGCCAGCCATAAGTCCCATCGTCGCGCACCTTCTACGACCTACGGGGTGGGGTGGATTAAGTGTGAGGAACAATCAGAGACTCAAAATATTCACGCACGCTCTGTATGTCGTAAGATAGCAAGGCAGTCTGTACGATTTCATCCGGCTTTGTAGGGTTAATTGGAAGGCTCTCCAAGATTAGCGGAAGTGTAATCCTGAAGGGAACAAAGGATGTAGATATGACACGTTAGTTGGACAAACAAATGGATATATATGGATACGGACGCACGGGAGAGCCTCCCTTGTGAATCGTATATCAATCCAAACACCCCATACCCCGAGAGCTTCTCGCCAACCCCACTCCTGGTCTTTACACAATGTAAACAGGGTCTGCTTGTCGCCTTCCATGATGGAGCAAATAATCTCAATAGCGCTTCGCCATTCGCCTTCTTCCCTTCGTTCACCTTGCCCATCCCCGTCATAATCTTCCAGCTCGTCAACGTATCGCCGGAAATGTTTCAGCAATTGTTCCTTCCATCGCCGATAGGAAGCAAGGAACTCGTGCTCTGTAGTATAATCTTTCGAACGCGGATGTTTGGTAAGGATGGGAATTAGCTCCGTCACGAGGCGGCGAAGAACTCGAGAAGGATGTGTCGTGCTAAGTTTTTTGAGGAAATAGACTGCAGATTTGGGAATCCCACGCAGTACACAGCTGTTCAGGCCGGCATCTTGAGTCATTCGCACCACGTCTTGAAATTTGAAGAGCGAGGATGGGCATACCGAATCAGGAAGATCCAAAAGTTTTCTTCCAACCAAGGTTTTTCGTGTGTGTCGAGGGCTGGCCCCTCTTCGCTACTGGGTGCTATGTAATGCATGTTGAGCCAGAGAAGGAGTTCTTCGCCTATGAGTGCCGTTGTGACATTGCCCGAATCTGAGGTGTACACTGTTTGGAATAGGTGAAAGGTGGATACAACCTCCATGTAATGTAAGTAGTGAGATTCATCGAATGGCGTCGTCAACTGGATACATCCAGCATTATTAAGATGTATGGTATGAGCATATTAAAAAAGGCTTCGCGTACCCCGAAGGCGATCGAGATGTGCGTGGACATTATCCACGTAGACACCGATTGATCTCCAACAAGTGCTAATATTCTTGGAGCTCTGCACCCTGGACGGCAGCCAGTTAGAATGGAGGTCACGGCTATTTTTTCCTCAAGGCAGCTTACTGCACTCCTTCATTTTGTTGCTGCACGAACGAAAGCCGTTGGAGAGATTCAAACGTAACGTAAGACTCAGTATAAAGCTGTATTCCCCGATTATTCAACGTGGAAGTACAGGCTCGCAAAGAGACCTTGGCGCACCGCTACATCCTCTGGTCGAATGCTGTCCCATTGAGCAAAGTACAAAACAGTGTCCGAAGGCTTTTTGGGTCCAGAAGAGATGTCTTTCTTCACGACACGAGTAGCAGGTCATCATCGAATATCACAGGACGCCTGTGCCACACGAACAACGCGTACGTACAGGAGTTTCGAATATAGCTAAACTGTTTGACCTAGGAGAGAGGGCGAGCGACACCGTTCGCCCAGCTTTTACGAAGGCGCCTAGAGTACTTGGAGTACCTAGCGGGGGATATAGTGGTACAGGAGGAGAACTGCCGTTTGTTGATTCCATGTTTGTTCGTGTCGCGTCCGGCTAAACCCGCCCTCGCCGTATCTCGTTGGATTATATCTGCCTTACACCTCGTTCGTTCATCATACAGTAGATACAATGCCCAACCATAACATCGCAACACGAAGGATGAATAATACGACCAAGAGGGCTATCAATGTGAGGTCGAAGAATGGGCTCACGTTCTAGTGCTTACTTATCTTTGGCTGGTTCCACGAGGCCCCAGTTGCAAACAAGAAAGTATCGCGCGATGAAGCTCAGTGCGAGCTCGAGGTGAGCAGAGGATCTTTGAGTATCCTGTCTCATCAGGAGTCATTTTCTTCGCTTTTCCGTTATCAAGGCTCAGTTCTGTCCGCCCCTAGATGGCACCTTGGTTGCCGCAATGCTTTTAGAATATACGGATCCCGAGTTATCGACAAGCGCTTTGAACCAACTTCGCTCGACGTTGACGGAACTAGCATCTATGACGGACGACGCTTTGACCAAGAAAGATAATCGAGACGCCTCATTCGGTAGCCATCCCTTCTCCGTCCCGGTCACTCCGTCCAATGATGTCGTCGAGTCCGAATTGGACTCATTTTCCATGTCAGATTCTCTTTCGTTCTCCCATTTGGATTCACAGTCATCATCCTCCACCACTGGATTGATCTCTTCACCCCTTGCGTTTCTGCGGGCAGTCTTTCCGCACTTGTCAAATGAGGTCCTTGAGACGGCTCTATCAGGTGCTTCCTGGAGTCCAAGCGCTTCAGGCCATGAACGAGAAATTGACATGGATGCACTGGTGAACACTTTGTTAAGCGAGGAGTACATCCGCGAGATCATCGAACGCGGCTACATTCCAGGGGAGCAGGAGGATACCGACGGAGGACAGGAGAAGAACGTGGAGAAAAGATGGGAATTGGTCCAAAACGACAGAAGAACGCGACAGTGGAAATGTGGACACCAACGGTTTAGGGCCACGCAAAGGTAAGCGGATCAAACCTGCTGCGATGCCTCTGGTCGATACCAGACAACGGCAATATTTTCCCCCGTCGCGCCCCGCCGCTGCTTCCCCGCTTCCTGCCCCTGATCCCTGGTCGCATGTCATCTCGCTTGCCAGCCACTTGAGCAAGTTGGTACCCTCGACAACATATGCTCAATTTCTCGCCTTGTTTCACAATCCAACTTACGCAACACCTGTCGTCGCCCTCCGTTCACATCTTGGGAGTGTGGCGCGACAATCGACGCGGACGATCAATGAGAATGACGTGCAGACATTAATGGAGCTCGTTCCCATAAATCCAGATGAACGTGCTGTGCGCGGCAGTCTCTCCAAAGATGCAGCTGCATGTCTCGCAGCTGTATCTGGCCCAATGGAAGATGCATATGACCTTTTGGTGTTGCTTCGAGACCTTGACGTAGATGGAGCCGTGATCCATCATTCTCTACCGACCAATTGGTCGGGGTCAAATCCTACACTGAGCACCCCAGGGCTCGCACGTGCCGACGACAACCTCAACAAGGCGTCCCCAATGGCGCGTTCCCACGTGCCAGCGCCGCCGAACAAGCCTAATCCTAGTGCTCCTGACCTGAATGCTTGGCAGACAGTGTCACGTCGTGGTCGAGTCGCACTTCCGGAGCCTGAGGGGACTGCTACCCTCGTATCTGCTGCTCGACGCGGCGAAAAACAGGGCACGCCGACGGACGATGCCGTGGAGTGCGGCCGGCGAGTGGATGAATATTGGACGAAACGCAATCTAGTTCGTACCTTGCAATAATCCAAATTTGTATTCAAATTTAATGATTTTGGCGGCACTTATTGTAGGCGCTGCGACAAGCATCGTCTCACTGGCAACGAGGGCGCCGGGGCGCCGAGATCGCGCTTTACTACGCAGAACAGGTAATTGTACGCGAATAACACGTATAATACGTGACCCTGATGCGATTGTATATTGCAGGCCCGAGAGTTCGATACGCATAGGCGCGCATGGGCGGTGCGAGGGGCTCGGGCGCATGTAATGCAGCATCGCAGGTGGATTCAAGAGCGATGGATACAACAAACGTATTACTGACTGTGCTCTGTAGGACGAGAGACGCGATTGACCTTCATGGCTTGACGGTGCAGGGAGAGTATTATTGTGGTTCGAGAGTGCCTCCAGGAGTGGTCGTCATCAGGTACATTATAGGATATTGATGATCCCACACCTTACTCACGGCCAGTCACAGGGGCTCCTACCTCAGGGCCTTTCATAATTATTACGGGTGTAGGCAAACACTCTAATGGGCAAGCTGTTCTGGCACCCGCAGTCCAAAAAGCTCTTGAGAGTAGATGGGTGGCCAGTGCGAAGGGAGCATGGGAGGCTGATTGTGGCTTCGCGCTGACCGGGCTGGATATACATGTTTATGTGTGCGTTATACTGGAGAATACATAAATGATTGCAACGGTTGCCTCATAATCGAAACTCGAAACCTTTCATCATCTTCTTTGTTTCCTCTTCAATGGCCTCCCGCTCGCGGTCTGTGATCAGGCATCCCCACGAGCATTATAATGGAGCGCAGGTAGAGGAGGGTTCCGCCGCGCGCCGCAAGTCGATCACCGTCGAGTACGCCTATTCGAGCAACATCACGAGTGCGAACCGTCCATCACAGGATCGCTATCAACAGCGGACTTCATACTCTCGACCTTCAAATCAGCCTCTGCACCGCCCACAAACCCCCCCAGGCGAGAAGCCCAGAGTCCGCAACTCGCTCCACAAACAGCCTCCTACGCGCAAGCCGAAGTTGACTAGAGACCCTGCTGCAGTCCTCGAGGCCGCTTCAGAACCAGAAATCGACGCTCAGAAAGACTCGATGGCACCCCCTCCACGTCCTACTCGCCACAATACGGAGGGCCTACAGGACCTGTACACGGCTGATGTAGCCGCCTACAGTGACTTCACCCTTGTAGATCGGCGTTCGTCTCTCCCTGCTGCCACCACGCCCCCAGATGCTCAGTTTATCGCAGACGCCAACGAACCCCTCCCGTCTGTTGATCACCCTATAACTGGTAATCGGTCCCGCAGTGGGACTACTTCCTTCCCAAAGAACAAGAAAGGTGTACTCTCCTTTATGAGCGGTCAGTAAATTCGTCTACCCACAATCAGTCATTCTCATCCTTATCCACTCTCAGATTTCCTCAATACTGCCAAAAAGCCGGAGATCAGCACGCCCTACGACCCGGTGCATCTCACGCACGTCGGCTTCAACTCATCAACAGGCGAATTACAGGATTGCCCAAAGAATGGCAGCAGCTCTTGCAAGAATCTGGCATCTCTCGATTGGAGCAGGAGCGCAATCCTCAGGCCGTCATGGAGATCGTCAAATTCTATCAAGAAGGGCGGGGCGAAGTGTGGGACAAGATGGGGGGCGTCCACACCGATGATGACCAACTCAATAAGAGGCCTAACGAAGAGAAACCCCCTCCCACTCTGGCAAAGGGGTTCCAGAATCCAGTGCGCGAGCATTATTCCATGTTGTGATCTCATTCTGAATCTGCTTGTAGCGTTCGCCTCCCCCACCTCCTGTCAAGAAAGTGGCCTCCCCAGTTGGTACAACGTCAAAATTCTACATCTACACCACCCAGCCCTCAACCTTTCTCTTCGCGATTCCCTCCTGCTACCTCACCTGCCCAACCTACCCTAGACCGATCCACCTCGGCACGTGCCCCTCCCCCTCTAAGAAAGCAAACATCATCGGAAGATCTCGTCCCCACACGTTCCGCTTCCCAGCGTGATCCTCGTCCTCTCACCAAGAAGCCATCACCGACATCGCCCATAGGGCCCCAGCGATCCCCATCTAATGTTGTGCAACCTACTATTTCTCCTAATAATCCTTATAACAACACTGGTGCAGACGTTCCCCCAAGTACTCCCTCCATTACAAGAGAGCGAGCAGAACGGGTCGCCCCCCCACCACCTGGACCTGCTGCCCAAAATCTGGCCAAGACCGTGGGCACCGCGACTCCGCGGCGGCGGGAGAAGAAGGACAAGGGGAATGAAATTGATATCGTCAAGCGACTTCAGGCAATATGCACGGATGCAGACCCTACTCGTTTATACCGGAGTCTGGTTAAAATTGGGCAAGGGTGAGTGAGCTTTGTTTGAGATCCTTGTATCCAGCCAGTTTCCTGACCGAAGCTTTATTCAAATGATTCCTTAGCGCTTCAGGTGGCGTGTATACTGCTTACCAAGTAGGCACCAACGTGTCGGTCGCGATTAAACAAATGGACTTGGACAAGCAGCCTAAAAAGGATCTTATCATCAATGAGATCTTGGTCATGCGTGCGAGCCGCCATCCGAACATTGTCAACTACATCGACTCTTTCCTCTACCGCAATGATCTCTGGGTTGTCATGGAGTACATGGAGGGAGGGAGTCTACACCGACGTCGTCACGGCAAACTTGATGACTGAGGGGCAAATCGCGGCCGTGTCACGAGAGACCGCTCAGGGCCTTGAGCATCTTCATCGCCATGGCGTAATTCACCGGGATATCAAGAGTGACAATGTCCTTTTGAGTTTGACGGGTGACATCAAACTCAGTACGTGAGGTTCACGGTTAGACTGTGCCGATGGCTTACTTCATCTCAGCCGATTTTGGGTTTTGCGCGCAAATCTCGGACCCGGCACATGCGAAACGCACTACAATGGTAGGAACTCCGTATTGGATGGCTCCGGAGGTTGTTACGCGGAAAGAATATGGGGCCAAGGTCGATATCTGGAGTCTCGGGATCATGGCGATCGGTTCGTGCTCGTCCATTCATCCTTGCGGATGGGGCCGCATTTACCTAGGAGATTTCTTCACTCAGAAATGGTGGAGGGTGAACCTCCGTACCTGAACCAGAACCCGTTGAAGGCACTTTATCTGATCGCCACGAATGGGACGCCGAAGATCAATAATCCCGAGGCCCTCTCTGCAATCTTCAAAGATTACCTTGCTCAGTGTCTGGAGGTAGATGTCGACAAACGGCCGGATGCGGCCCAACTATTACAGGTATGGCGTCATATAGTAACAATCCTCGTACCTCAAACGATTTCACACATTGTTTAGCATCCTTTCTTCGCGCGCGCGGAGCCACTGCGGACGCTCGCGCCTCTGATCAAAGCCGCTCGCGACATGGCCAAAAAATAACCCAATCAACACTCAATCTCATTCATCACGATTTAATGAACTTCTGTGGGCGCGCTCTCTCCGTCTTGTGGAATGCACCTCTATCCACCATCTGCATGCCTCATAACGTTACCCCTCTCTTTCGTCTCGTTTTTTCCTTACCCCTTTCTTGATGAATTTCAATCCCGGCGCTCCGTTCGAATTAAAAACAATGTGTTTGCCATTGACGTACCAGTTCGTGTAATATATTATCGCTGTTCTAGAGAGACAATGGGCCTCCTTTCTCAAAAGAAACTAACTCGTTTTTAATCCTCTTCTCTCCAGGGCGTAACGGCATCTAGCGGGAACTATGACCGCGGGATTGCAAGACGGAGAGAGAATGGCCTGGGTATCATTTCATCACCGTCCGCGTCCACACACACAAATGAGCAATTAAAAATATCCCGGCTCCCCCATCCACCCTTGATCCACCCCCAATTATCTTGTCGCCTCCTTCTCTACTCTTTATTACTCTTTACTTCGCATAGATGTCGCATGGTGTTTTCGGGCTGTCTCCCCCGGGTTGGGGGGGAGGGCTTGTAAAGATACTGTAGATGGGTGACACCGCAACATGTACACATGTACGTCAATGCAATGTCAATTGACCGAAAAAAAACACCGACACAAAAACCCAGGGAAAAACAAAAGCTCGTGTGACAAGCTTCTCCTTTTATGACACCCGCGCGTCGATACCCAACACAAGTGAGTGGGTTCTCCAGTACGTACAGAATAGAGGTTCTCTTCGCCCCGCCACCTGTAATCTGTAATAGTAATATGATTGCCCATGCGGAAGCTTGCAATCGTACAGGACGAATTATCCATATATATACCCATCTAATATCCGCAGCTGCGCAGACCGCTCATTGGTTGCTCGAGAAGGATATTAAGGGCGCGCGGGATTGAGGGGGCGAGGTGGGGATGCACGATAGTGGTTCACATCCAAAGATCCGTATTTAGTCAATTCATGTAAATCGCAAGATTAAGATAAGACAGGAATCCCTGACTGTACTAGCTAGTGTGCAGCCAATTCTAATATCTAGTTCTATAGGCGAACAATATAGATATGAAAATACTACCATAATAGTCCCCCCCCCAACCCCCACGCCCCCTCCAACCAAAGCAAGGTTCGGCGTCGAAGGCAATTAGATGTGTATTGCATCTGCAACGGGCTAATCACGCGAAGGAACCCTCGATAACGAGGATGCGAGGTACAGATTGGGCACATTTATACCGGGGGAAGGAGGGTGGAAATAAGGACCTCTTCTGGGGGAGGCGCAGTCGTCACCCTCCGGGTGGGGGGGTTCCTGTGCTATGTGTGTGAGAGAGAGAAGGTGCTTGAAGTGAAACAAAGCTTCTGTTCGCTCGCGGGGTGGTGGTCCGTTTGGGTTATGCCCCGCTTATATTTGGTATGAGATAGAGATCCGGATCTCCAGCTGATGAGTAGTAGAGCAAAATTTGACTTTCTCTCTCCCGGAGAGGAAGGAGGATAGTAATCAAGACACCCCTGCTCCCTGCTGATCGCGGGAAGAGAGAACGCTGAGCATCCAAGGGTTGGTTAATCTTCCAGATTTGCAGGGATCGTCGTCCTATGTCTTTTTTTTTTTAGTGTAAAAAAAGGCACAAGGTGCCTCAAGTCTGTTAGGCTTATCCAACGGGTGCCGTCATGAAGCGTGGCCTGCTGTCTTTTAAGAAAAATCGATGACGAGAATGGGTGGCTATGATGCCGAGGGAGACAAAATTGGAGGATGCGCCCATCAATCAATTACAGTAAGAGACTAGCGAGGGTCGCGAAGACACAGAAAGTGAGTATTACTATAACGGCGTTCGCTTAAGAAGAATGGAATTGTTGGGGGTTCCCTTGTAGGCATCGACACCGCGTGTGCGGACGCAAGAATGGTCACCGAATGTTCGAAGACCGCCCAAACAAGGCCCTGGAGAAGGAAGGGGGTGCACCAACATCCATCGTTCCAAGGGGGTTCATTGCTCATCTTTGGGTGCGATACCTGGTCGCATAGACATGGCAATACATTCGGAATCAAGGTGAGACTTAGAGTCGCAGTTAGTGTTGCCGCGACTCCGCTCGACTCCGCTTGTGCTCGGCTCCCGGACGGCTTCCGCCGACTCGACTTGTGCTTGGACTCAAAAACCATTCAGTTGGGGATCAGTTCGGCCCGACTCGGCTTCGGGGCGACTTCCGGGCGACTCGACTCACGGCTCGAGCCGACTTCGAGCCCGACGTCGCGGCAACGCTAGCGTGGAGTGTTGCCAAAGACTCGGGCTCAAGCTGGCTTGAGTCCGAGCCAAGTCGAGCCAAGTCGTTTGTGTATCAGTAAATTTGACTTGACTTCGGAGATAAGCCCAAGTCAAACCAAGCGGAGTCGCGGCAACACTCCCAAGCGTGAAGAAGGCCACTATGCAACTGGGAAGGAGTCTGCCTCCATCCCAGTAATCTCCTTGACATTTTCATAAATCAGGTGGCTTAACTTAAGTACAACGCTTCAACATGCTGCCCCCCGCGTTTATCACATTGAGCACGACAATGGATGATGATCATGATCATCAACACTTTTGAGAGAGAAACAAATACAGCATCGAAGGGGAGGAGGCACGAGAATTCTTTTTCTTTGGAAGAGCGGAGCGAATGTCTGTGAATCAGCGGGAAATTTTGGGATCACTGTTCTCCATGGAAATGCGAGGGATGTGTGGATGCCGGCGGATATGAATGTGATGAGTTCTGATGACATACGCTAATCGGTAAATACCACGACGAAAGGGGGGGAGGTCATCGAATACGAACCGTCAGTCTGCTGCCCATTTCATCGTGTACCGTCGTCTCTTTGGTGACGTGGACCACTGTAGATGGGGGCTTCTGTTCGTGGAAAAAAGGAGGAGTTCCGGTCAGGGTCAGTTAGTGAGTGTCAGGTCACATCACAACAGTTAACCGCACCCTATGTTTCGCTATGGAGTTCATTACTTGGAGGGGAGTTGTCTGTGTGAGCTTTGTCTGGAGTGTCCTTCGTGCGTGTAGACTGCAAGAGGGGACATAAAATTAAATTGTTCGGTATAACTGGATAGCGAGGCATGGTAGGGACGTACTTGGCAAGCATTGTGATGGAATAGAGCGCGCTCAGTGGCTAGAATAGGATCAAGGTATTAATTAGTCTTGGGCGACGAAAGACATTCTCATTCTCAAACGAGCAGGAGATCGAAAAACCGAGCAACCTACCATGGTGAGAATGAGAACACTAAACTCAAAGCCGTATGTGGCAAACTGCCCCATAAAAAGTTCAGCACCAGAATTATCATGTTAAAACAGCCAAAGCGTACCAGCCCCAGAATAATACACGAGAGAACGCCGGTAAGGGAACCCGTACCAATAGTGTATAAGACCATACGGTTGATGATCGAATCAGTTCTGTGCCACATAACGATACGTGAGATCATCAATCAGAGAAATGGACTCGTTCAGTTGACGAATATGCCCTGGTAAACGGTAGCAGACACGGACCTCTGGAATCCGGTCCGCCGTCTTCGCAATAAGATACACATACACGTCGCAATCGCAACATCTGAGACCGCCTAAAACCCACCGTGTGCCATGTATGAGCGAAGCCAAGGGAAAGAGTTAGAGACGAGGGCGCATGGATTGGATGGAGACGCACTTGAAAAGCGAGCCATGTCACGATGAGCCAGGTACATTCCTTGACCACGAGTTGAGGCTCTAATATTATATTCCTGCAACAAGGAGAAAAAAGATACGAGTCAGAACACGAGACTAGCTGTGACCTCGACAACGAGAGTGCGGAGATGCATACGCTTTGATGGCGGTTGCTGCATATCGATTTGATATCGGAACACAATAAGTCACGATCTGTTGAGAACCACAAATATGAGGACGACTAACCGGCACCGAACACTAGTGTGTGAGGGGACTGAGAGGGACGAAGGTCGTCACAAGGCGATGGTAATTGGGGATGACTAACCGAACTGAAGGAACACAAAAGCCTCCTACAAAGTGATAGTGCAAGACTTTCAGACGGATCTATGGGGACATTAGGGCACGGCATACCACGAAGATTCCGAGATAGAGATTGCTGCTCACTATGGAATCCAGGGGGAATTATGAGTGTGATGGACCTCTAGATAGGATGTTGTAAGACCTACGGGAATAGACACGATGCGCAAAGAATGTTTGCACAGTGACTGATGCGCCGACCTTGGGGTAAATGGTGCCAAAGTCAAGATCAGGGCATCTACGACAAGCACCGACTCTGGGCTCACCCCGCTGACTTGAAACATTCCGAATTCCCTACAAATATGGGATGTGGGCACAGAGTTGGTAGGGAAAGGAATATCAACCGTCACGAGACCCGATACTCACCAAGACGAGTGGGCAAGAGGCAAAGGATTGTAATAATGTTCGATGAACCCCCAATATAAATACTCGCCCAGACATCCGCTGTACAAGGTGAGGTTGTCGGACACCAGCAAGCCTTCGCATTAATTCCAAGAAGCAGTCGGAAAAAAAACAACGGGATACCAACATTTGGAAGCTCCCAAAGCCCTTCATAGTGGACGATCAGGAATGTACATGGGAAGATAAGTGTGAGCAACGTTCACCATAAAAATGCCACCTGAAGAATAGATACTGGTCAATGAGTGCACATTTCCAGGCAATAGGGAGAGACGCACCGCCACTTTCAATCGTCTTCCATCATTTGGGAAAGTGCGATAATAGCTAGAGATCTGGACAGTGAGGATACCAAAGCATCTGATGAACACGGTGGATCAGTGCTCTCGTAACCATCTTGTAGGCCAGAGGAGACTGACATAGTGGTGAGGACTTCACCAAAGAACGCGCCACCAAAGAGGTTGAGTAGGGGGCCCGTCATTATCCCCATGATGGGCGAATGAAGGGAAAAGGGAAGGGGAAAAGGTGTGGAAATGGAAGTCCCCGAGGAGCCAAAGAGCACCCAAATTTATTAGAACCCAGGGAAGTTGCCTGAGGGGGCCTTCAGAGTCGCCCCTGATCTCGGATGCCATATTTCAGGGTATGAACGAGATCGAGCTAGATCGAGGGAAAGGAGGATCCCAGTCAAAATTTTGAAACATCATTGTCTAATTATGCTTACTGTAGTAAGACCATGTCGCATGTACCACCTAATCTTTCCTGAGGTATTGTACCCCTCATGAAAGGAAAGCTTGGATGACGTGCCACACCTTGCAGTAGTTAACAATACTAGTGTCTGTGACGCGTGATACTGAAATTTTTCGTGGCTCGGACTCATGTCTGAGGGGACTCTGGGCTAGCAGGACCCCGTGAGCTTCGATCTGGTAATGTAAAGGTTCGAGTCCACTGGGGTCGAGGAGTGTGGCTCCGAGCCCCGAAATGCCCGAATTCGATGTGATTTGGTCGTCAGACATGCACAAAACAGGTGGAATCTGTGAGACATGGGTCCTTAAAAACCGTCAAAAAAAAAACCCAAAACCTATCTGTGCTCCAAAGCCGCCTACACAACTTCCTGGGCCCCACCGGTCTTCGTCAAAAGCCTCCCAACTAGATCTCATCCTTATTTTCATCGTCTTGCCGAAATCCGTTGCCGCGCATCAGAGACTGAATCTGGCTCTTGAGTTCAACGAAAAGATTAGTAACCCTAGGGTAGCCAGACTAACTATCCCCCCATTTGGCCATTTGGTCCTGTGAGAGAAGATTCCCTGATAGGGAAGCTGTTTCATCTGAGGCAGGTGTTTGATTTGCAAGCACATGATGGAAGAAAGTAACTCGCACATCATCGCTGAATGTACCCAGTGCGGCAACAGCTCCAAACAAATTGAAAGAGATGTAGAGTCACACACTGATGTGACGGTTGGTATTTATGTTTTACTGTTTTTGAGCCGGCTTTCGAATATCACATAGGGACGTAAGATACCGTATTGTCGACTGGTATTTCGCCTAGAAGCACTACCCTTTCCTGAGAGACACGACAGCCTTGTGGAAAAACAGTAGGAAGCCTCCCACTATTAGATGCATGGTAGTTGGCATGTCGCCAAGCAACCTGCGAGCCCCGGGACATCAGTACTTAGCATGGTAAATAAGCACTGAAGGGGAAAGGGCTGGGGGGGGCGAATATTGCAAGCACGATGGATTTCTGATCAGATTCGTCAGTAAAAATATTGCTCATCCCGAAGGGTGCGTGAACGATGATCGATTTGGGACACTGAGTCCGAGGACAACAGCAAGGACTGCACAAGTGAGTTGTCGTACTGGAATCTAACAGGACACTGGGAACGTCGCGAGAGAATAAAAGCGTGCGCAAAGGTAGAGGATATCTGAAAAGCTCAGGTACTACTGTGTGTCCTGACGGCAATAGATTGAACGGTAGGGGGAGGAACAGACGAGACACTGTCGAGATCCATATTCACGGCCTGAAGACACCTAAGAGGTAGACTCCCTCCCAGTCACGCGGTGGCTTTCTTCGCGCTTGGTCAAGTCCTAAATCTGAAATTTTGGAGACCAAGCGCGAAGAAAGCCACCACTCGACGGGGAAGGAGTCTGGGTCAGACTGGGTATTCCCATAAACACGCAGGCAGAGTAAGCATTCAATATCCTAATAATAAGAGGTAGTCGAAATTTCTCTTCACAAATGATAATGGAAAGAATACAGTGGGGAAGGGTTATTTTCTGCCATGGCGAACGAGTATGCGGGTGTTCCCCAGTCGAGGTAAATCGTTTGAGTGGCAACAGAGAAGAGCATGCAGAACGCACACTCTGAGAGGGAGTACAGAAATGGTGGGAGGTGAGATCAACTCGACACCGTGATCAACAGAATTGTTTTTGGACGTCTAGGATGACGAGGTCCTTGGTGTTGGACTCGCATCGATATAAAACAAAGACACCCAAAGGGTCATTCTCCAGCCGCTCCGTTACCCACGCAGACATAGAGAAACTGTGCTGCGCGAATGCCACACGAAATCGTGGCTTCGACAAGTGTTGAAAAGAAAGAAGGAAAAAAAAAAACTTGCCCAACTCCGGGTCCGCGCCACGGCAACTTCCGATTTCACCAAACCCCTCCCCGACAACATCAAGACTGCCTGGCTATGGGTTCGACTCGGTGAGCCATCCTGATCATCTGGCAGGCCTCCCATCCATGCAGGTCTCGATCCGCGCCTTTCAAACGGGACGAATTGGTGCCTTACTTGGATGGATGCGCGTCTGCTCTATCGGATGACGACGGTACTTAGTGACTTCCCTCGGTTTCTCTCTTTGCTAGTCTGTATACCAAAGGCCGCATCTTGGGTCACAAGCGCGGCAAGCGCAACACTCGTCCCAATACTTCTTTAATCCAGGTCGAGGGCGTCACCTCCAAGGAGGACACCAAGTTCTACCTTGGGAAGGTAAGCAAACTGGCTGCACCCCAACTTTACGGATGTAACACAATTAATAATGATTTGACCTCATTCGATTTTATTTCGCGTGCTTTTTATTTTTGGTCCTGGTGTTATGTGTGTGGGTATGTAGCGTGTAGCGTATGTCTACCGCGCGAAGACGGAGGTCCGCGGCTCACACGTTCGCGTTATTTGGGGGTTAGTTGCCTTTTTTCTTTTTCTTCCTTCATACATGCGCATTCATTGACGTGTACACGAATGCTCTCTCCCTCACACCGCCGACTCTCACATTTCGTATAGGCGTATAACGAAAACACACGGTAATTCAGGTGTCGTAAAATCAAAATTCAAGCACAACTTGCCACCACACACTTTTGGCGCAAGCGTCCGTGTTGTAAGTCAAAAAAAAAACCACTTTTTTTCTCCACCTCCGCCCATCTCGCCTCGCTTCGAATATGATCTCCACCAAGTACTGAAATCATCGTCCCCCTGGGCGTTTTTTTTTCCCCTCTGTAGATGCTTTACCCATCATCCATCTGATTTCATGTGTATTCGTATTCATTTACCTGACCTTCCCTCGTTTATGCAATACGCTGTTATGCCAAACCACAACTTTTCCCTCGATATGCAGGAGGTAGAAAGAAAAAAGGGAATCGTTATCAATGGAAGAGCCCCTTCTAGTATCGTAGTGCATGAATCCTATTAACAGCTTCGCCTCCCACTTTCCTGAAGTATGGGAAGGCCCGGGGTATATACAGTAATATATCTGAGCGAAAATGCGAAAATGGCTCAGAATGAGAGCGAGGGTGAGGGTGGGAGGTTATGGGGATAGCATAGTCTCCTCCAGCTCATCGCTCGCAAGCTTCACTTCCCCGATGGTCGCATGCAGTGTTCCACCAGCTCTATCACTTCGCCTCATCAGCTCGTCCCACATCGCATGCTTCTCATCCTGGGTTTTGGGACCAATGAAGCGATCGTTGTCTCCAAGAAAGGTAATGCTAGTAGTACTGGCATTCATCACTCCCGTCCTCCCCATTCCACCACCACTACCATCCAGCGAATTGGATCGGAACCGAGTAGGCTCCACGGCACTCTTCTGCCAGAAACCGGGTCGCCCGGAGCTACCATCCCCTCCTGCAGTCCGAGGTCTCTTGGGCTTGGCAACCCGCGAGGGGGGAGGCAACAACATAGTCCCATCGTCGCCAGGCGTCGCGCGCGTGCGGAACGAGGGTACTCTTTTCCGCAGTGAATTACGCTTTCTGAGTGGTACAGGTGCAGGTGCGGGGGCGAGTGACTGAGGTGCAGCGGGAGAGACCACCTCTGGTTGGATCGACGTGGGTGCATTAGCATTCGGGGACGAACCCGTGAGTGTGGGCGTAGGCGTGAGAGAGCCCGAGGATGAAGGGGGGTGAGTTGAGGGTTGACGCGAGGGCGGGCGGTCCAGTGCTTGGGGGTAAAGCATATTGGAGTTGGTAGGTGTAGTGCCCCGCGGGCTTTGGAACGGAGGAGGGGTGTGAATTCGTTCGATATTATATTTACCAGGTGTAGATGCAGGGAGTGGAGGAACGGGGTCGGAGATAGATTCGTTTACGTTCTGTGATGACAATGATGGCCGTGAAGACAAGCGGGAAGACAAATGCGTGCTGGCGGACGATCGGGGTATCACTGACTTTGCACTCGTTGTGTCCATTACTGGCTTGGTACCAGTTGTTCCTTGCGAGGGACGGCGCTTGAATATACGGGATAGATAACCGCTGTCCGCAGGCGAGGTGGCTCGCGGTGACGGGGGTGCAAATACACAACTGGGGGAAGTAGGCTGTACGAGGGAGCCATCCCCTGTCGATGTGATTCGCGCCGGATGGGAGTCAAATGTTGTTGTGCTGAGGCTCCAGTAGACGAAATGGACGAAGGTATTGAAGGAACAGGTGGTATCGTTTCTTCTTGCGTCGACCCTCGACGCAACGCTGAGAAGCTAAATTTTCTCACCAACCTCACAAAAGAGTTTGGGGACGGTGGAAGTTCCTTATCTGTGCTCGACTGAGATTGAGACGTCTTTTGACGAACGGGGACTGTGTCTCCACTCTTGCTACGCGCCATTGGCCGGACCGGTGGTCCGTGGGAAGGCTGGCGTCGTCTCGCAAGCTGCTCATCGCTAGCTTGGGGGCGAAGCCGCCTCTCGTTCCCTACATCTCCAGATCGGGTTCGATCATCTGGGGCGGGGAAATCAGTGCAAGTGAGTAGGTGCTCCCCTCTGGTAGTTTGGACCCCGAATCAGCGCTTGAAAGGGGTGACGCCGTCTTGCTCGAAGACCCAGTGCGGGGCTCCGCCTTCCTTGATCGCTTTACCAATTTATTTGAGCCTTTGCGCGTCAGACCCTGCATGCCCGCACCAGGATCATGATCGTCGATTGGATACCGTTTCTCGGGAGAGACGTTCATCTGGCTGCGTTCCGAGTCCCATTCGTGTTCCGGGCCTACAGAGATAGGTTTCGCGATCAGAGGGGGCCAAAGGAATGTTGGGTATCACGAAGGGAATACGGGAACGCACCTAGTGGCCCTTTTTTCTCTGCATGGGTTTTTTGATACTCCAGAGCGATCTGAGAGGCAGGAGTAATTGAATATAGGAGACTGGACGTTGACGGAGAAGCGACGGGGGCGACGGGAGTTGTAGGGCGACCAGCCCTCCTCGTAGACGGGGGCGACAAGGGCAAAACTTGCGTACGGGGAACCTTGTACGCGCCGGAATCAGATGTAGTACATGCGTCGAGTGCTGGTGATGGTGGTGGTGAGGCCGAATTGGGCAGCTCCTCTGCAGGGGGTTTCACCCTGTGATTGCGGGGTAATGTCCGGTTTCGAGCGTCGCCATAGGGTGAACCATCACGATTGCCGTTGGGCGGAACAATGACGGAATCGAGATTTCCGGCAGAATGTTTCCTATGCAGTGCCTTCGACGAGGAATGTTCCATTTTCTGGTACTGGGCAGGCTTGGCAGGATCGGCTTTGATTGATGGTGACAGTGACAGGCCAGGAGCGGACGATGGCTCTGGGGTACGCGACACGATTGCTAGATCCGGTGTACGCTGAGCTCGGGGACGTGGACTTGGGGATGATGGGAACGATGGGAATGATGGGAATGATGGGAATGATCTGGGAGCAGAAGTAGAGGTGATGGTGAGGGCGACGCTGAACTAGCAGGCTTGCTGAGTAATCTTTTTATATCGAACTTGTGGGACCCGCCACCGGGGGGTGAAGACGATTCGACCTGCAAATGCTGAGACAGACCCGACCCGTGACGGTGTCCTTCAAGATCTGCCATACCCATACTGCGGGGCGAGGAGATGGGGATCGCGTGAGTCGAGCCTCCTGCCGTCGAAGGCCTCACGTCAAGTGGTCGAGGAGACCGTCGCAACAAATCGACATGGCCATACATGCTCTCTTGACGAGGCAGCAGACTAGAGGTAGCGCCCAGAGACGCAGACCGCTTCGAAGGATGGCGCCCTCGAGCTTCTCGGGGCGAACTGATGGAGCGGCTGCACCGTATCCACTTGCATCTCGAGTTGTCGCTAAAAGAAAGTAGCGGCTGGGATGAACATTAATAGGAGGACAATCGTCCAAAGGTTATAAAACGGAGGCCGTACGAGGTGTACGAGCTTTAATGCGATACGAGAAAAGCACCCACGACTGCGGGTACGTTCACTAGAATGCGTGCTTTGGCAATTGAATAACTAGGTGCGGGCACGTGGCGGGAGTGGGAAGCCACCTCCGCTTGCGGCGTCGTAACAAATAAGCTCCGAGGGAAGACTAATTCGTCCCTATGCGTCGCTACGCGCCGCTGCTCTGCGCGCTTGCAAGATTCAGATTTTCACCCTCACGACACATATTATCGCAAAAAAATGAGGCGTCACCGAAGCGAGCTCAAGCGGTTGTCTGGGGGTCCGGATAGGTCGCCTCACGATTTAAAATTTTATTTGGCATAGAGAGCAAATAATGTGCTTCCACCAGCAAGGCTCCTAGTTTATTATTTCCAATGTCTCACTCCACTTGCCAACCTTGGGGTGTGCTTGCACCTGAAAGCGGGAACAGTTCAAGAAACAAACCACGGCGGTCGAAAAATTCAACAAACCTTGGCCGCATCAAAGTTCAACACCTGCAATCCCTCTAGTGAGGTTGCTCGAGACAGCGCAACGTATGCTTGCCCTATACAGGGGTTTATGTCGCCGTTGACAGTTGACAGCGAATGACAACAAATGACATTTCTCTTACCTTTTTCAAACACACGGCCCAGATCCACCCTGACTCGTTCCAATGTTTGCCCCTGGGACTTGTGGATCGACATTGCCCATGCAAGAATTAGGGGAAGCTATGCATACCATTCATCTCAGACGTCGGTACCAATTGGGGAGGGGGATGATGACCCTTACCTGAGTGCGGCTGGCTTGAACTTCCCCACTCGGAAGCTCTACCTTCCATGTTTCCGGTTGTACCAAGACCTCCCTGAACGTGTTCGTGCCAGGAATCGGAAATCTGACCAGGGGATATACTTGCACACCAAGGGGAGCGCTATCCTTTTTCTTCCCCTTCTTGTCCTGCTCTTCGGCTAGCACCGGCTATGTTTTTGGCGTATGTGGCAGGATCAAAAAATCCAATAACATGGCCCATACTCCCGTTGACAAGCGTGTCATCCGTGTTCTTGATGAGCATAACCTGACTGTTGATTTTGAGTTGCAATTGGGTCGGCGCCATCATATTGCTCTAGTAGTTTGGCACGTTGGTCTGCGTCCGCAATCGTCCCCCCATCGTTGGCAAAATATGTTTGAGGGTCACCTATCAGGCTATGCATCCTTGACTGATTAGCTCTCTCCACATCCTCACGCCGCGGGAAGCTGCACATGAAAGTGGGTGAGACAATGATTGGGCCACTGGAAGAATGATCCAGCGACTGACAGCTCTGTAGGCTCAAGCCCATCAGTATATATGATAGTTCTTGAGAGTGCCTTGAACCTTGCAATCGACTGCGGGGATAGACGTCCGAATCTCATCTCATTCAACATGTCGACGAAACCTGTATGGATTATAAGTAAGGCCTATTGGGTAGCTCGGAAAGTCGGCAAGGAAAGCCGCACGCTGATCCTTTTGACGAAAAACCCGTGTGAGATTGAATGTGCGTTCGACGCAGTCACCCCACATTTGGCCCTCGAACGCGAATGTGGGTTCACCACCTCTGGTCACAGGTGGCAATTGAAAGAAATCGCCGCACACCACGAGCTGATTGATCCTGGGCCATCAGTGGGCTGGGGGGGTGAGGAGGCAATAATAAGTCTCACCTGGATCCCGCCAAAAGGCTTTGTGGTCTTCTTAAGTAGACAGGCAATACGGGAAAGTTTGTCAAAGAGCGTTCCATCTACCATGGATACTTTACGGCCTCTCAGCCAACGAGTTCACATCAGGAGAGAAATCGAACAGACTTTCGTCGATGATTAATACCTGCGTCCTCATCCATCGTCCGGCAGCTTTCTTGTTCTTCTTGATCTTGTTTGCCAATTGTTCAGCAGTCCCTTCCCCTATCCCGATCCCTCCAAATGAGTGTAGTGTGACGCCACCGATATTGCACGCAGCAATCCCCGTAGACGCAGTGACAGCAACGGCATCGACAGAACGATGATATTTCTTCCTCAAGGAACGGATGATTTCTCTCAGTAGGACCGACTTTCCCGTCCCTACGCATTACCAACAGTTCGCCTACACAAAGGAAGCACAGTTCATGTTCAAGGAGCTCACCGGCACTTCCAGTAAAGAATATGTTTTTGCCTTCGGTCACCAAACGCAGAATCTCCTGTTGCTCCGCACTAAGCGTAATCTGAGCCATTACAGATATCGTGGCTGGCTTCTTGTCCGAGGCTTCCGCAGCGCTAACAAAATCTCCCTCACCAGTCTCTGTTGGGCGACGCTTGGCAGAAGGTTCAAGTGAATCAGAGTCAGATGACCGTTTGATCGACCCAGACGCGCCAGATGAGCCCGACATTGCAGCCTGCATCCTCTCGATGCGCTTCGCGCGCGACGCCTTTAACTCCGCTTCGCTGAGTACGCGCGGAGGGGGTCGTGCAGGCTTGGTGGGAGCATCTCCAGGAGTGCTCCACTCACGTTTCAGGGTGTTTATACTGGACAAGGGAGCGGGGCGTGCAGACGACATTACGCCAACTCGAAAAGGCAAACGCGCCTCGGCAAACTCCGACGTGTCTTTCAAAACAACCCTTTTTTGTGTTTTTTTCCCATCACCTGTTCTCCTTCCTCTTGGCCTCGTTTGGCAAATCGCTCTCCCTTACGTGGCCGCCAACCTGAGCATGTCATCTCTCGCAACCCGTGGTCTTAAGTGATAGGACAGTTTTTTTTTTTTTTTCCGTTCTTTTACCAGGCCTATGATCGTCGGGCATGAACGCGATGATGCTGCAGCTCTATTCTAATCAAAGCGTATGTCAGTGTGATCCTGGCCACTGGTCCGAGTAGGGCGGATGTTTTCCTCCCAGTGTGAGTCCCCGGTTCTTCTACATGTAACACCCCTTCTATCCTATGATGAGATTATCTCGTAAACTCAGCTCACTTCGACGCCCGACGGGTGCATGAGACGAATTCGTTGTATGCTCTGAGCCACACTTGTTCTCTACTTTCACATCTATTCTTATTGACACCTAGAATCCTTTTCCACCTCTTCTAGGATGCCCGGGAACTGTTTGGAAGAGTGTCCGCGTAGGGATGGCAACGTTGTCTTCGCCATCGATGCTGTTAACTGAGGGGTTGTTGAAATTCTTCCCACCCCTGTGGTCAATACTAGCCAAATACTACCTCGTATGAATATACAGCATGTTGTTTACAGGTTGTCGTTAGCAATTAGAATCTATTGAAACGCTGGGATATTGCCATGGGGCACAGGCACACTCATGACAATGTGCGACACGTAGTACAATCTACATGGCATGAAATAGCCATGCTCTCGCTTGCGGTCGCAGACCAAACGCTTCAAAAAAATGTGTAAGCCCTCAGCCAAGTCGGCTTGTTCCGTCCGTGCTCGTCGCCAACGACGATGAAGCCTGCGCTCGATATTCCTACGCGCCAGTGCTGTGCACCCTTTCGCGCATTCAAAGAACTTGATCACCGTTATTCCCAGTCCCTTTGATTCAAACGGGGCTCTAATAATGATATGATTTTCTCAGTGAGGTCAGTAGCTCTGGCAAAAACATTTCATGCTATCCTGGCACTCGCTACCTTTGGTTTGAGTCTCAAATTTCCCACTAATTATGTGCCCCCAACGTATATAAGGAAGAAGAAGGACAAGCTCCCGTAAGGCGGAGTCGGACTATTGTCAGGAGGGCTCGCTCCGCTTCCTGACTTTGCTCAAGACGATCAGCGCTCCTTATTCTCTAATGATATATGGCTCGTGATCACTCTGGACTCGGGAAAGGCTTCGCGCTAGAGGTCTCAATTAATGGATGGATTGTTCGTCGGGGACATCAGGCGCTGGCGCATATATCGGTGCGATAAACGATTCTTTCGACAATCTTGTACTGACCCTCTAATTCTAACTGCGACTCGTAGTATATGATTGTGTCATTAAGACTAAGGATGTGAGCATCAGTGCGTCCCTGGCGTCATCGTAAACCCAATCTCGGTGTCATCGCAGCGCGCCAGTCATCCATGCCCACAAGCGGTAGCAGTGCATTCGAACAACTGCAGTAGCTCACTTATGCTCTCGCTTCCAGTTAAGCGAACGTCTCTCCCCACCTCTTTTTCTTGGCCTCGTGTTAATACCAATTTTCTACACTCTTCAGCGAACCGTGGCTTCCAATGTTCCTTGCCTCCCAAAGCGGCTCTAGGCGAGTCACGCGATATTCGAGAACGCTTTTCATTGTCACTCTAATCCTGATGCCGGATGCCGTTTTGTAGCGAGGTGTCGACCAACGTTCTTGGAAAGGCGCCGGAGGCACTTGGAACAATGGTTAATGTCTGTACTCCTTCATCCGGATATCGGTGGACGTGCTTCAGTTCGAGAATGGGTGATAGAGTGAATATTTTTCGAAACCTGCGTGTGCGTATGACGTATTTTCCTCTCTTCGTTATTACACCAGCACAGTTGGGGATATTACCTCGTAGGTATCCACCTGTTCGGTCGAGTCCAAGAGCTCCTTGTGGTCCCATTTGACTTGAATCCGTGGGCACCTGAAGTTTGTACTGACTCCGTCTGCCTCAGGATCCTCCACAATTGATAATTCCTCAGGGTGGGGTCTTGCTGCCGTCGAGTCGACCGAAGCGATCAGGACGTGCACTCATTCGTGAGTCACAATGGGCGGTGAATGCCTTCTAGTGACGCGTGTCCGCAGAGATAGCCTGTTAGCGTAACGCAAAATAGCCTTGAATTATGATGTCTGCCTTGTGGACTATAACACCCTTGCAACGCTGGATGAAATATTAAAGTCACGTCTACACGCGAAGATACATAGACAGAGGACAAGAAGAGGGGAATGTGGGGGATTGCTACACAAGAGTACCTGTTAGGATAGTCAGCGTTATGTATGTGCATGAGGAAGGGATTACGAAAGGTGGACCTGCGGCTATGTCAGATCTTCTCCACCATGGTTCGAAGTTCCGCCAATGAGGGTCGCTTATGAATCTCCTCTTGGGCGCACACTTTGTATATGACATCAAAGGGCGCAGGAATGGGATATTCAACAAATGGATGCCGAGGGTTGACAACAACGATAAATTGCATTAAGCATGTTGAGAGGGCATACACATCGCTTGCAGTGCTGAAGTCCTTCTGATCGCGAACTTCGGGTGCAGCACAAATACCAGATCCCCAGTGACTTTGGAGATCAGCAATCACGACCGGCTTTGATATATCTCCGGAGTATAGAAGATTGCGGAGAACAAGGTCTCTATGGATGATGCCACGAGAGTGAATATCGGCGACAGCGTCTATAAGGTGAAGCATGAATTGCTTGATAGTGGCGACGGTCACGATTTGAGGGTTGTGCAAGCTAAAGGCGAAGAGGTCTGAAGGGAATTTTTCGAAAACAAGATCTCCGGCCTGGGTCTTCCCGAGAAGTTGAACCACATACGGAGATCCTTTGCAGCGACGGAGATTAAGCAGCTCGGATCTGTATGACGGCTTCTTGACGAAGTGGAGTGCAGCGTCAGGGGAGATGAGGGGAAGATCTTTAAGTTCCTCGGAGCAATCCTCCCTGTCATCTTCCTCCTCCTCCTCAACGAATTCCTTATGGTCTATGATGCTATAGCTGTCACCAGCAATCTCCAAATCCACCGCGTACATAGGAAGATCTGCTCGGAATTCCAAAATGGCCGCAGCTAACGTCCCATTACTGGGGACCAGGCGCACAAAGTTTGGAGCATCCCCATACCATAGTTCCAAGTAGGTGCGTCGTGTATCCCACGTCACTCGACCCCGTGTTTGACTCCAGAATGGAAATCGATCAGGGTATGCAAAGTATTCCGCTCGAAGGGACATGACCTTCTCGGAGAAAGCTGTGTCTACCAGAAGTGTGAGCACTAATAAGGGCAAAAACACAAATACGCACCATCTTTCTGGGGTGAACGTGATTTATCATTTTGAACTTCGCTCCTGTATCCGTGCGACCATCAAGTTGTAGAGATCAGACAATTGAGGTGTTTGACTTATAGCAAGATCGACTTAGCGCCAACTGACGATGGTACCGTTTCTTCGGTCGCCATTTGTGCTGTGAGGGAAGGGTCGTAAACCTAGGAAACGGAAAATAAACAGTTCGGTGCGAGGATACCGGAACATTCCGCTACTTTGCGGGGTCTTGCCGCTAGTTTTTGCTAGCGTGACGCGAGATAGGCTCGTCCACTCTGCGGACCGTGACCTCCTCACCAATGCTGGATGAAATAGTTCGTGTCTACTCTCCTGTGTGTGGGTGGAGGAGTCCGAAGGACGCCGAATTCTCGCCAAGCCTGGTGTCTTCTGTAATCTCACTTCAGGGCGCCAGACTCAGAATTCGGGCAGCACTGAAGCCCCAGCTTCGAAGCAAGCTGGATCGAAGGATCGGCTTACACGTGTACCTCGCACCCGGAGCGTGGGAGGGGCAAGCTACAGTGACTATGCAACCCTGTCTCGGGCACGCATTCTAGTTTTTGCTTCCGGGTGTTGCCCAAAGTCCTAAACTCTCTGTCTCGTTCTGTTGTAATATTGATACACCACCTTGACCACAAATCAACCATTAGCATTAGTTAGTGCTACAGTGGACCGCTCTCGGCGATCCCCGCCTATGTGGTATTCAAATCCAGAATCTCTCTCTCGTTCTGTTGTAATATTTACACTTGGGTAGGGCTGACTTTGCGGCAACGACCTTAGGGTGACTTTCTTTTAATCAAAGGCTGTGGTTTTTGTCATTCTTTTCACCTTAATGCATTCCATACAAACAGTGCTAGTCCAGCCAACACTCTTAATTGAAGGTAGTAGTATTTACTTCATTTGCATGTCTTACTGAATCGGTAGATATGCGCACCTCGAGATTGCTTTCGTAGAAAGCAGTGAGACCGTTTGTTGGTGCTGGTGTTGTATATTTTGGTGAGCCTTCCCAGTTCGCGGGGAAGGTAATTCTCACCGGTCTTCCTTGTCCCTTCGATTTCAGCTTCTTTCAAAAAGGGCCACCTACTCAAGAGGCGAATGCCCGCGCTAAAGTGCCCCTCTGTTCCTTCTGCAACCCTTGACAACACGGCAGATGACGCCTCAGACCCAATTCTCAAACAGATCCAGTGTGGCTCTTCCATCGCCCCAGTGACCGTGTAAAAGTGGTTTTCCATTCCGAGTTTTTAGGCACCAACAATGCAATCCTTGGCTTGGACTACGAAGAGTTTGTACAATGCTGTCATCTCGGCGTCTTTCCTCAGTCATCATGAGCCGTGAGATACATGTCTGCGGAATATGCGGTTATATGTCCAATCTCTCTATAATATGTGGGAATTTCGCCAAGGCTGATGTTCACCACCGGCTCCACTAATGCCTCCAGCATCGGAATCTCAATGCCAGCGGCCTCTTCATGTAGGTCCTCAAAGACAACATGCTCCAGACTCGCTCTTTTTTCTTCGATTTTGATCCTTGATCATATTCTGTAACCCCGGACCCTACCGCGGGGCCGTTGAGAGTCTCCTGTACACCACACACAAAACTTCCTCCCTCCAGGCTCTCATCCCCATCTGCTACGGCGACCAACACCTACTCCGCCTGAAACTACCGACTCCACTTTGAAACCCGAAGACCCGTTCTCCTTCTGTCAGTCGAGTTTCCTATAATCTATCTCCGTCAGCTGTATTTTTACCCCCCGCGTACATGTACTCCATGTGCGAGAACCAACTAAGTGAGATGTTGCGGACGTTAGACCTAAGCTTCCGTTCTTGTCGCCGCTATCCGATTGTGTAGGTTGTGACTGAATGCAAACACTCCACAGACTTGCCTATGTTCCATCCCCTGTGTTTTTTTGCCCTGTCACTCTGCCATCTTATTTAGATGCTATGCCTCTGATTAGCCGAAACTAAGCGTACACTGTGGTAGGAAGGGTCCCATCAAGAGGACACCTTCCTATAAGGCAGTCGTTCCTCGGACGTCGACGACGGGACTGTCACCTTTCCCCGGCTCTCATGGGTGTGGTTGGACAGGATCCATGACCACCTCACTTTACTGTGTGGTAGCAAAAATGATTGGGATGGGCAAAGGTTCCGGTCATGGCGCTACATCGACTTGGGAACCGCTGAACCTGCAGCCTCAACACCTGTCCTCCTCTCACTTAACTCAGGCTCCTGTCTCCCTAGTCTCTTCGGGGAGAATACAATTGCTTCATCTCCCGCACACCCAGGCATCGTCTCCTTATTCCCCATGACGCTCAGGCTCTCCTCTTCCAGGTGAGGGAAACAGACGAAAGCCGCAATGCAGCCCCGTCCATGGGGGCCGAGCCTGCAATATGAAGCAGACAAAGAGGAGGAAGACGTGTTTGATGACGCCGAAGAAGCCAAGATCTTTCCAGTGCGTCGCGTTTCTCAAGGCGCTCGCCTCTCCAGTGTCCCCGTGTCTGCTTCCCCTCTCCTACTTTCCCATCTTCTCCTCTTGACCTAGAAATGTGCACGACGCAGGTGACGCAGCTTCTGATGGTGGTGAGTGGACCTCGACTGCGTTGTCAAGACTACTCGCACATTTTCCTGTTCCTCGGACTACAATCCAAACAATGACCAATTCCTCAATCCCCGTCATACCCCAGTGCTCCCCATCGAGACGCGTCCGCCCGAACCCTCAAACTCCCGCAATTTACTCGTCGCTTCTGGGCCTCAGGCTACTGCTACTAGTCTCCCCATAAGACCCAACCGACAACTTTCCTATAGCCGCACCTCTAACTCTGGCATCGAATCTGTCGATGGGACCTCTTCACCAGGTTCGTCTGATGAGGAAGATTTCCTCGTACATCCTGCTGTCTCCGGCAACTCCCTCATCGCTGTGGGGAGAAACGATTGAGTATCTTCGAAAAGCCCCAGGTCCTCCACGGCCAGCTTGGCCCCCCCTCTCTCCCCTCGCTCTCTGCCACCTAGCAGGTCAAATAGCATGCCACACTCAACTTGTATCTTCGTCTTCATCTTCCTCACCCGTTCTCTCCAGTGCAACTTCCCTCTCACCTCCAAGACCAATATTGGAGCACAGGTGCCCTCTTCGATTTCTCTTGGGCACCCCCCCTCATCAGTCTCCCTATCAGTCTCCCCCATTTACCTGTTCCCGCACCACTCCTAGCTAACGACGAGTGCGCCGCCGCTCGTGCCAAGTGAAACCTCCCATGCCTCCTAAATTGCACTTCAATTTTCACTTTGTACCTCTTCCCACAGCCTCCAAACACTCATATCACTCCGATATCCCCATCCTACCATTCTCCAAGTCGCGGCGCAGCTCAGATCCAGAGTATGGATTAAGTGGTAGCTCAGCTTCCATGGGTTGTCAAACTCCACCACCCCGCACACCACGAAACAGGCCTCCTTCCGCCTCTACATTCCCTGTTGAGCCCTTGTGTTGGCCTCGATCATTCATGAGTAGCATGTGTAGAGAATCATTTTCTTCATCCATATCTTACTTTACTTCTTCCATATCCTCTTCCTCGGGCATGAGCACCAGCGGCAGGAAGCGGTGGAGTACACATCGAAGCGGGAGCAGTGATGGTGTGAGTGAAAGCATGCCAGTGCCCAATGCCATCGCCATCCCTATCGAATTGCTCATTCGATCGTGAATGCGTTGGTATCTCTCTTTTCTTTCTAATCTCCCTGTTTTTCTTGTTGTTTCTTCTTTCCTTTCGTGTTCTTGTTATTCCTTGCATACCGCTCCACATTTTCACTTTCCCCTTTCCATGCTTCTTTGACTCGGCAAGGCTATTGTATCAATCTATGCTCCTCCTGCCTGCCCTGATAGTGAATCAGCATTCCCACGCACATAGATTTGCAAAGCAAATCCACACGTTCACTCGTGCCAGTTATGGCCACCCAGTGGAGTGATAGGTAGAGCAAATTGCTAGCACAGTCGTATTACAATTACAGACAGCCGAGTTGCGCACCGCTGTCAACCCTAAGAATGGGATCTGGTTCCCTTGTGATAGTTCCCAGATCGGGTGGTCAGCGCATCACAGGAAATAACACAGGCCATCTTCACAAAATTATCAGTACCATCCGGAAGCCATCCAGTCTCAACGAAACCCTCGAGAGGTTGGTTCTCAGCAGAAACTGAAGTGGTGATGTTCACGCGTCCCTCGGTCCTCTCCAAAATAACCTCTCCATCCTTGAGATCTCCAGCATAGAACAGACCAAGAGGTCCATTCATTCCGACGATATCAGCAAAAGCGGTGACCAGCTCGATGGGTGGTGTCGGCACGGGTTCACGTCGATACTCGAAAGGTGAGCCATTTGGAGCCACTTATCCGGAAAACAGGGGCCGCTACATTCTGGTTGGTTGATATTTCCAGAGGCGACCATCTTCTCCTCTTCAGCGAGGTTGCAGTGGGCATGGAGGAGGTAGACACCATACTGACGCGCAAACAGGAGGAGGAGAGGGTAAGCTTTGCAAAATGGTTTCACGATCCACGAAGCGAGCTTCTGCTTCGTCGAGTGAGGGCTGGGCATTATACATCGATGAAGTCGTTGACATCTTGAAACTCTAGGGAGGGCAAGTTTCATTATTAGGAGGTGAATTACGAGGGAAGTACCTTTCAAAGGATACCTAGTTCTTGACCTTGGAGGAATTTCACACTTCGCAGTAGAAACTGATGCTGAGTTGTCCGATACTGCAGTGCAGAATTTTTGAGAGTAGTCAGTGATGCAGACAATGTCAGGCTCACAAGAAGACGGAGTTTGAAAAAGATGGACACTGATAAGAGAAGTCTAGCCTTATATACTTCTTGAACCCATGATGCCTTTTGGCAATTACTTATACCAGCTCTGGTATGAGTTGCCAAAAGGGTTTTCATCATGATAACCAGTTCTGGAAAAGTGCTCCTCATGGATCAGATCGGCTCAGATCGGATCAGATCAGATCAGACAGACTGGTTCCGAGTTGTAGTCCGAGGCATGAGGACTATGCATGCAGTAGGCAGGGACCCCTTTGAATAGTGCTGTAACTAATTGAATTGCTTGTTAAGGTTACAAATAAATCACGTGTTCACATGGATAGATCCGTATATTCTGCTTTTAGCAACATGCCGTAATGTCTGGAGTTTGATTACATCACGGAAATTACCAAATAAGGGCGGGCAGTGCATTCATATGATTTATTTGGTACCTTAACAAACAAACAATTCAATCAGTTAAATATGGTGCACTATTCAAAGGGGTCCCACTATCTATGGCCTGCCTATGCATACAGGCTACTGAAGGAGCAGAGACTGCTGGCACTTTGCTTCCACTTCATTTTGTTGCATCTCAGTGGTCACTGACCCTTGCCAGTAGCTCAGGGGAGACCCTGTTCTCTTTTCCTTTTGGGTTCCTTCTAGCTGGCTGACCCTTTCCTTGTCTGCCTTGCCTCAATTTTTCGTGGGGGCCCAAGGTCACTAGGTGGTGAGTGATTCCAATTATTTATTGAGGTACTGTCCTATTTTGACCATAGGTTTGGTTGCAGGTCACAGGAGCTCATGAACTGAAACCCCCAGCCATGGTGTCACACATCATGGACCCTGGCAAACTATGAAAAGGCACCCTTTAAAAAATATTTTTTCCTGAATTTTTTTTGGGAGGTTTATAGCCATGGTGCCTCTGGAAGGTTTATTTTCACTTGTATGAAGCTAACTTGTATATAACCACCAAGATGATCAAGTGAAATTATTAATCTTCATCCCACCATACATGGCCAACCCTTATTATGGGTCTTCCCAGGGTTATCTAATCCCTCATTTGATTAAGCCCAAGCAATGGTGTGGACTCAGGATATCCCAGGAGGATTTCTGGGACCTGCCAGAATGTCCTAGGAAGTCCTGACATGACTTGGGCCCCAGCTGCAGGACATCTATATTGACTACAGGAACTCAAGTAGGCTATACTTATTTCAAATTGTACAGATTTGAGTTGCAAAGCAGCAGTGACAGTCTGGTAAGTACAGGGGCACCATGCCAGGTAGCATCAAAACCCAGTGGGAAAGCTTGCCATGGCAATGGCATAAAACAGGATGTGGAAGGGGAGGAGGGAGGAAGAAAAGTAATGGTAAGCATAGGAGAAAAGCAGCAAAGGGGAAATCACAAATAGGCTTGTAAGCTAGCCAAGGCAACCTCATCTGTTGTCAACTGATCAGCAAAGTGGGCAATAATGCGTAGAGGTGGCAAAAATGACAGCCCAGACAGGGCCCTAGATCCAGCAGTGATGGTCTGGTAATGGAAACTGAT
This sequence comes from Hydnum rufescens UP504, assembly GCA_014904985.1. Lineage (NCBI taxonomy): Eukaryota > Fungi > Basidiomycota > Agaricomycetes > Cantharellales > Hydnaceae > Hydnum > Hydnum rufescens. The sequence goes on from MU128920.1 coordinate 121,336, forward strand.
ATCAAAGGCTGGACAGGAGGCAGAGGGCAGTGTCAAAATTAGTGGGAAGGAGCTGAAGGGGACTGGCTACCCTGAATAAGAGCATAAAGAAGAACAGGGTGCTTGTGGACATAGGCCTTGAAAGCATAGACCACTGGCCAAGAGCCTGAATATGGTTATCAGATAAGCCTGCCAAAGCATAGGCAGTAGCCCCCCAGAGGGTAGGGAGTGGCCAGCAATGCCAGCAAGGAAATTTGATCCAAACAAGGAAGGTCACACAAGTGCATGGGAATGGAGCCATGCTTGTGCAGCCACAATGGTGGGTGGAAACAGTGCAGGGCAATACTGGCAACTGGATGAGAAAGGTCATGAGTGCATGGGAATGGAGCCATGCTCACACAACCACAATAGTGGGTGGAGACAGTGCAGGCCATTTCCAGCAATGAGATGAGAAAAGTCTCATGAATGCATGGGAACAGAGCCATCCTTGTGCAGCCACAATGGCTGTGGAAGTACAAGTGTATCTGGGCCAAAGAAATGCAATTTGGACTATTTCAGCTCTAAGTCCTGCTGAACAGCCACACTAGTAAAGCCAGGCAACCTAGACATGTAATTGGGTAACCTGGTAAGGCTAGTCTTGTGACTTAAGAGCCCCCACAATGGAAAAGAACAATCTTGAAATGATTTTGTCCATGATTTAGCATGATGCAGAACAGCCTGGTCAGCCAATTATCCATATCTAACTAGATATCAGAGCCTGGGGCCCCCAAAGCACCCCAGGGGCCCCTGCCATATTATGCATCATCATATATTAATATATTATTATTATTATATTATATACATCCATAGCCTTGCCCAGTAGGGCTCACCCATGTGCCCAAGAAGTAGCCAAAGAAAAACCCTTACCTTGATGTGTGGGGGGCTTGGCTTGGTTCAGCAGGTTTGGGGTCACTTGCTGGATCTTTGTTCACTGGGTTTGGGTTCACAGGGTGTTCATCTGGTGGGTTTGGGGTCCTGGGGTTTGGCTCAGCAGGTGAGGGGTTGGGGGGTCATGTGGATTCAAGTACAAGATCTAGAAAAAAAAACAAGATGTTAGTTAGACCAGCATCACAAGAAGAGCAGCTTACACTGCTCTTCTTGCACCACAAGATTACACCTAATGCACCCTCAAAATAGTACCTCTTAGGTGGTTTGAGTTTGCATCTGCAAACCACCTAAGAGGTGTTCTGAGTATAGGCGTGTCTAAGACACACCTGAGGGGTATTTTTGGGGAAATTTTTTTCTAAGTTCACTATATAGACATGTCTAAAATAGCCCGCCACAGGCGCCACCCGGGAGGGTTTGTTCACTGGCTGGAGGGTGTTACAGGTCTAATTTAGGCATGTCTAATAAGATATTTTCTGGAGCCTTAGAGGTGTCTATCATCCTTACTGTGTGTCTACTGGTGTCTAAATCAACATTTTGAGCCCAAGACCTCTGGTGGCAGTACTAATAGGTGTCTAATGTTGTCTAGATCCAATAATAATCCAATAATAATGGTGCTATTGTGGATGCATGTCTACTAGTGTCTAAATTAGAACAAAGGCATCTGCTCAGGGGGAGATCATTAGACATGTCTAGAGATGTCTAGAGAGGTCTAGGTGTGTCTAGACATGACTAGACACATCTAGTCATGTCTATAGTCATGTCTAGACATGTCTAGTCATGTCTAGACACATCTAGTCATGTCTATAGTCATGTCTAGACATGTCTAGTCATGTCTATAGTCATGTCTAGACATGTCTAGTCATGTCTATAGTCATGTCTAGACATGTCTAGTCATGTCTATAGTCATGTCTAGACATGTCTAGTCATGTCTATAGTCATGTCTAGACATGTCTAGTCATGTCTATAGTCATGTCTAGACATGTCTAGTCATGTCTATAGTCATGTCTAGACATGTCTAGTCATGTCTATAGTCATGTCTAGACACATCTAGTCATGTCTAGACAAGGAAAAGGTGCATTAGGTAATATCCCATAATAACTTTGGATATCCAGTTACATAATAAAGTGTTTCTTATTTAAAAAAAAGCCTAAATGCGGAAATTGGATGAAGTACATCCAAATAATATTTAGCCATCCAGCCCAATGGAGGCCCAGGACCAATAGCACCATTATTATTGGATTATTATTGGATCTAGACAACATTAGACACCTATTAGTACTGCCACCAGAGGTCTTGGGCTCAAAATGTTGATTTAGACACCAGTAGACACACAGTAAGGATGATAGACACCTCTAAGGCTCCAGAAAATATCTTATTAGACATGCCTAAATTAGACCTGTAACACCCTCCAGCCAGTGAACAAACCCTCCCGGGTGGTGCCTGTGGCGGGCTATTTTAGACATGTCTATATAGTGAACTTAGAAAAAAATTTCCCCAAAAATACCCCTCAGGCGTGTCTTAGACACGCCTATACTCAGAACACCTCTTAGGTGGTTTGCAGATGCAAACTCAAACCACCTAAGAGGTACTATTTTGATGGTGCATTAGGTGCAAGATTAATAAAAACAACTCACCTTGTAGTACCACACACCCAAGGTGGTGGGTGTGTGGTACTTTATGTTCCCCATATATTGCTGACTGGGTTTCAATATGTGGGGTGGCAGGGTTCTCACATTGGTATTCATTTATGTGAAAGGTGAAGACCTAATAGAAAAAAAAAGTCAGTCAGTTAAGAAATAAAGGCAGTGCAAAAAGAGCAGCTTTCACTGCTCTTTTTGCACAGGTGTATACACTGGGGGGACTCACCTTCTATAGAGAGCCACAGCCCCACCATAGCAGGTGTGTGGTTGGTGTGGCCACTCATTGGGCACATTGTTGTCTGTTGTGGTCACATTGGTCACATTTCTGTTTGTGGGGTTTGGCTTGCAGGCCTTCATTTGGTGGCTTCAGAGTTGTGGGGTTTGGAGTTGTGGGGTTCTAAGCAGGTGAGGACAAATTTGGTAGACTGGCAAGACTCGAGTTGCCCAGGTGAATTAAGCAGCAATGGCAGGAAGAACACACAGAGAAGTCCTTGATATTTTGGAGGGCCTAAGCCCAACTTTTATAGTATTTACATGAGGGTAAAGAGCACATGAAAGTGGACTGAGGAAAAGAAAAGAATGTCCAACTGCCAGTGGTGCCAGCAAAACAAAGAGGTAAAAGATTGCCAGTGAAACTCAGCTACAGGTTTTAGCTAGATTGGCGAGGTTGTCAGCATAGCCTCACAGGGGTTGCACTTGTCTCCGACATTGTACCCAGCCACATCCATATCCACTGGCTCCAACACTCCCCCTCAAGTGTGATGTAGTCTGAGTCCTTTGGTGTGGAAATTCAATTTTGTCACCCTGAGGGATTTTGTAAGAATGTCGGCCATCATAGTCTCTGTGGGGCAGTAGACCAAATTGAAAATACTATCTTTAATCATCTCATGGATAAAATGGAAACAGATATCAATATGTTTCATCCAGTGTGGAAGATAAAAACATCCAGTATCAGAAAATGCGAATATCCATTGATCCCAGCCATTGGAATGATCATGTGACCTATTATGAAATTAATTATGGCTATGCATGAAAACAGAATTTGTTCGATTGCTCCATCAGTTTTGATCGGAGAGGTACACCCATATAATGCTTAGAAAGCTATGATTCACACCTTTCGAACGGTACCAAACAAAAGTTGAACAGACCAAAACTGCACTGTCCAGACCAATTTTACTATCAAAATCTGGGATTTCCAGTAAAAAACGAATTTCTCCCTCAGTTCGCATCCGATCCCCTCAAAACAACTGCGCCTAGAAAGATATAAAAAATCCGCATCCAAAGGTACCGAGAACTCGAAGAACAGATCAAAACTGAACTCTGCAGAACAATATTACTATCAGAATCAACACCCATCAGTAAAAAACAAATTTCTCTGTCAGTTTACACCGGATCTGCTCGGAACCACTGCTCCCAGAAAGCTGTTAGAAATCCGCATCAAATAATACCAAGAACGTCTATTACGGATGCAAACTGTTGTTTCTGCATGGAATCCCATCCCATGCACTTGTCCCCATTATCAACCAGCAACAAAAACATCTAAACCACTGGACTACAAACAAATTAATCTCCAAGAACTCGGAAATATCCTTTGATTTCATCTCCCATTGCCACAAATAACTTCTAGAACTTCACAGATAAGAAAGATAACACCTCCTTGACTACCCTTTTGTTCTGTTTATGAATGACTCACCTTCCTTGCAACCACTTTATGAATGACTCACCTATCATGCAACCACCTTATGAATGACTCACCCTCCTTGACAACCCTATTGTTCTCACATATGACTCACCTAGGAATGAGTCATATTCTTTAAACACAGCCACCTTCAGAAAGGTATAAAAGCTGGTAGATTTTCCTGTATCCCCCCATCTTCTCACTACTGGAATATACTACTGTCTACAAATCTGCTTGCATCTGAAGAGAGTACTGATCTAAAAGCCATCTGGAGCTAAGTCATATACAAGGTTGTTAAGACTAAGTCACTGGAAGCCCTCTACGTGAAATACTAAGCCAAGGATAGTTGCAGGACCTAAGGTTAGAGTTGCTGGACATCCAAGGAAAGGTGAGTAATAACAAAGTCAAGTCAGAAGAAAAAAAAGATATACATTGACACACTGAATCAAGCTTAAACTAGTCCAGAACCCTCTTTAGAATCCGCATTTTGACCAGGAGGACACAAATAGGTACACACAAATAGTGGTAAACAGTTCAATACAACATGTATAAGCCTTTCACAAGCATCCCACGATATATCATTGACTATAGCTAGTCCATACCATCACCTTACCATCACTGAATTCCATACACAACTTGTTAGAGAGTGATCAACCATCAGAGCAAACCAGCCCATTGAATAAAAACGGAAATACAGTCTCCCATCTACACACTGGCTGAACCAGAGTTTGATTTGACAGTCATCAGAGCTCCCAATCCTTCTTCTATACCGGGCATGGTAATTATCGCCCATTGCAAGTTTCAATGTGGCCTGATTGTCACAGTACAGTGTCATGGCTTTGAGTTGGGTGTGAAATATTTCAGCAATAAGGCCTCATAGCCAAATGCCTTCCTTGGCTGCCTGTGTCACAGCAACATATTCTGCCTCAGCTGTTGAGAGTGTGATTAATTCTTGTTTTCTGGAACTCCATGAGACAGTTCCACCATCAATCAGGTAAGCATATCCTGTAATCACTTGGCAATGTTCCTGTGTTGCTCCATCCACATCCATATATCCAAGTAGGTCATGTTGTTTTAATCCATACATTAGGCTGAAATCCTTTGTGGTTGCTAGGTACTGGATAACTTGTTTTACCACCTCCCAGTGTGTGGGTCCCAGCTTGTCAAGGAACTGCAATAGCATCAATACCGCAAAAGTAATATCCAGCCTTGTGGCCATGGATGTGTACATGAGGCTACCTATGGCCTCATAATAGGGGGTCTGCTTCATTCATTCAATATCTGTGGGATTTGTTGCAGAATCCTCTCAAGTGGGTGTGGCCCCAGGTTCCATTGGGGTATTAATGGATTTCAAGTTGCTGAGTGAGAACTGTGAGACAATCGAGTTGATGTACAATGTCTGTGATAATTGGATTGTCTGTAATTCATGATCTTGCTCAATTTTAACCCCGAGTAACCAATGCAGTGGTCCAAGGTCAGTAATCAAGTATTTTTCATTGATTTTTCACTTGTATTCATCAAGAAGTGCCCTCAATGGGCCCATAAATGTGCAGTTGTCCACATGGATCGCCAAAATTAATTCCTCCCCAGCTTTGTGGGTATGGAACACACCAGGATTGGCATGGCTTGCGCTAAAACTGAGACTATTGAGTGCATTGGATAATGAGTCGTACCAATGCCATCCAGCTTGCTTAAGACTGTACAGAGTCTTCCTTAGTTGTAGGATTGTATTCTCCCCCTGGGGTTTGTACTTGAGGGGGGGGGGGGAAATTCATATAAATTTCTTCATTCTTGTCAAGTTTGCCATTGAGGTATGTGCCGTTGAAATTGAAAGAGTTGATATCCCAATTGTTTTGGGCAGTGAATGCAATAATCATCCGAAAACTTGCGAGTTGTGCAATGGGGGAATACATTTTGTAGTAATCAATGCTATAAATCTGTGTGAAACCATGGGCAACTAGATGTGCCTTGTACTTTAGAATGGTTCTGTCAGCTTTTCATTTGATTTTGAATATGAGCTTGCAATTGACGATATTCTTGCCAGGTGGCCTTGGTACTTCGTCCCAAGTTCTGGCATCTTTGATGGTTTTGAGTTTGATATCGATAGCCTTTTTCCATTGTGGCCAATTGGTTCATGACTTGGCCTCATCCAATGATTTTGGATCTCTGTCTATGTCTTGAATGGTTGCAAAGGCTGTGTCATTGAATTCTATATGATATACCACCTTGGTCAGTCATCTAAGCCTACCCTGTTAGGTACCACTTCCAGGGCAGATAATGGTACCTAAGTAGGTCCCATCACTATTTCGGCCAATTTGGTCTTTCATGGGCCTCCCAGAATTGGCCAAAATGGCCAAAAACTGGCCAAAAACTGGCCAAAACTGGGACTTAGAGAATCTCAGACTTGCAGTGGGCCATACAGGCTTATCAGGGATAATATGTTCCATTTATAATTATTTATTTATTTATTATCACTATATTATGCTTATGCCCCAACTTCCATATGTATCCCCCTTAGTGTATGTACTTCCAAGGGAGTGTATGCCTGGGTACTCCAAAGGTGTCCAAAGTGTCAAAGGACCGTAATGATGTGGATGGAGTACGGATTGGGACAGGTGATGTGGATTCAGGGACTGGGGGTAGAGGAGGAGGAGGGGAGTCTGGATTGGCAACTCCATGGACTCACATGGGGAATGAGGGAACGACAGGTGCTGACAAGGGCACCAATGCTGCCACTGGTTGACTACCCAGCCCATAGCCTGCTGGCCAAGGCCCA